>MU545793.1:10539136-10611052 GCA_024362625.1 Silurus asotus | reverse complement strand
TTTTTTTTTTAAGTAGTCAATGTGCAGCTTCTATAGCAGTACAGATTTACTGTCCTCTGAAAATAACTCAACATAAAACCATTATTGTCTAAATAGCTAACAACTAAAGTGAGTACACCTTTAATCATAACAGTTGTAATACATATTATAAACTATAAAACTAACATACAAATTTGTGTATCTTGTATTAGAGCAGTTACATTTTGGTGCTTTGATTACAATTCTCTCATAATGACCACTGGATGTTTAACATGGCACCTCATGGACAAGAACTTTCTAAAGATATAGAGAATTTGAAATGTTGCTATATATATAATATCGGTTGAAGAATGCGGAAAAGAGGAAGGGAAAGAGGTTTGTGGATGTGGTGAAGGAAGACATGCAGATAATGGGAGCACCCAAAAGTATGAATATATATATATATATATATATATATATATGCATGTTTATTCCTTTGTATTTTTGCAGAGTTTTGAGCCATTGGATCCTGGGGAGAAAGGGACAAAAGTCTACACTCGCATTTTGAAACCCTCTGAACTACGAAAGCTTAAACCCTTGGGTACAGGAGTGTTTGGTAGTGTCCACAAGGTATTTACCCCTAAATAAATGAATCTAATATAATTCTATCTTAAAACGCTAATATCAAACAGCTCTTTTAGAAATAATTCACAAATATGTCTCTTATCTTCAGGGTGTGTGGATTCCGGAAGGAGACACAGTAAAGATTCCTGTGGCCATAAAGACTATTCAGGATCGCACAGGTCGACAAACTTTCCAGGAAGTTACTGATGTAAGACACTCACTTACTGATACATACACACACATACTCACACATTCAATACCCTTCCAAAGTATTGGTGAGTGAGCAAGTCCAATTCTATTGTTTTTGCTACACACAGACATTTATTCAAAACATGAATATGAGGATAGATTATTATTATGTTAAACAACAGAACATTGCCGTCTGTCTGAACCATTATATTTTTCAAGTGATACAAAATATTGGATTTTGTGACTCACAGGTGTGACTTTATTAAACAGGTAATAGCTTTGAATGTTTAATTTTGGGTTGAGCCCTGGGTTTCACCTGTGAAAGACTGCATTTCTTGTTACATCAATGTGACATTGCACAAGCTTTGGAAATAGCCAAAGTCAACATTTAAAAATGTTGAATTTGTAGAAGGTTTTAAACTGACTCAGTCGGTAGTTATGTGTAATCAAATATTAACTGTTATTAACATTAACTATCTGTTCCAAATATTTTGCTCAACAAAGAATTAGGTGGTCTGCCACCAAAGGTGCAATGTTCCAGGTGGTTTAACACCTCTACATAACAATGTCAAGCAACATATGCTGAAATTCCAATCTATTTTGAGCTCAAATCCAAGTGTCTTTAGTGTATAACAAAAACCAAAAAAAATGGCACTGACTTTTTTATTATTTTACATGAACTTGATGTATCCTGAAATAATTGCTAAGCAACAGACAATTATGGACTCTTCATTGCCTTAAAAATCAGCCAGTCAAACAGTAATTTCTTTTTTCTCATAGCACATGCTGGTGATGGGCAGTTTGGACCACCCATACATTGTGCGTCTCTTAGGCATCTGTCCAGGCTCCTGTTTGGAGCTGGTCACTCAGTACATGCCACAGGGTTCCTTACTGGAACATATCAGGCAACGGAAGGACAATCTCAACCCACAGAGGCTGCTCAACTGGTGTGTGCAGATCGCCAAGGTGAGCAGTCTGCGCGTTCGCATTTTTGTATGTGTATTATTTAATGTATGTAATACACTATTTTAATGATTAATTATTTTTACATGTACTGTTTTTTAACTTAATGGTTTATTTCTCTGAGACATTGTCATATTAAAGAGAGCACAGAAAAATTGCTCTGTCCTAAAGATTCTTTTGTAGCTGAAAACATAAAGCATTAAAAATCTTCTGACATTAGATATCGAAATAAATATTACAGAAAAATCTCCCCATAGGCAGAAATATATTCTATGTACTATTCTTTCTCCTCTTTTCCTTTGGACCTCATTGTCTCATATCTGCTTTTACTCTATCTCAGGGTATGTATTATCTTGAAGAGCAGAGGATTGTCCATCGGAACCTAGCTGCCCGGAACATCCTTCTCAAGAGTGATTTTATGGTCCAAATTGCGGACTATGGAATTGCTGACCTGTTTTACCCTGACAACAAGAAATGTTTCTACGAGGTGAAGGTGAACCAGACACCAATCAAATGGATGGCCCTTGAGAGTATTTTGTTCCGCAGATATTCACACCAGAGTGATGTGTGGAGCTATGGTGAGTGTGTGTGTGTGTGTGTGTGTGTGTGTGTGTGTGTGTGTGTGTGAATACAAGAGATTAAAAAAAACAAGTCTCATGAGTGTTTAATGAGACATTTATTGGCATCATCCCCCTTGTGTAGGTGTAACTGTCTGGGAGATGATGTCATATGGGGCAGAGCCTTATGCTGCAATGAAACCACAGGAAGTTCCAGACCTGTTGCAGAAGGGAGAGCGTCTGTCTCAACCTCAGATCTGCACGATTGAGGTTTATATGGTTATGGTCAAATGTAAGTCCCCTCAATCTCTTCATCTATGACATTATAAAACATAGAATGCAACATTACTAACTAAAGTTTTTAAAAAGGAATATTATGTAAACATATAAAAGATTTTCTAGAAAACGGTGCGTAATTAACAACACCAAACACACAATTTAACAGTTAGTACAATCAGTATTTTAGATGGTTTAATTAAATTGTGTCTGCATTTTCAGGAGTGGTTGTGTTGAAATGCATGTACAGTATAACTATAAATGCAGTCACAGTGATTTTTAATAAAACTCCAGTGAATTAAATACAATTTTAATGAAAACAATAATATATAATAATAATTATTAATGAATAATAATTATATTAATAATACGTATTATTATTTTTAAAATATTAATTGCCTATATATTTTAAATACTGTAGTGATTGGATGTGGTAAGTGTGGTAATGTGGTATTGATAAACTCCAAACACTGCTGATGTGTTTGTTTTAATGAAAAAGCACTACAAGTGGTTTCTTGTGTAGAAAAACACAATAAAGCTGTTTTGATTTATTTTTCATAGCTTTAATAACAGAATCACGACATCACTTGCTTTAGTTTTTGACTGTATTGCTGATTTTATTATGAAACATTACTGTAAAAGTGAACATATTTGACTCTCCCGGCAGGCTGGATGATTGACGAGAATGTTCGACCGAGTTTCAAGGAGTTGGCCAGTGAGTTCAGCCGTATGGCCCGAGACCCACCTCGATACCTTGTCATTAAAGTAAGGCTTCCAAATAATCTGACAGAACACTTTAAAACAAATTATATCAAACTATAAATATTTAACTGTTTACACAACTATAGCGATGATAGCAGGCATATGACACTGTACATTCTATTTTGTTAGGGAGATTGCACGGCCCCTGACCCTGTCTCTGATGAGCCATATCATCGTGGCACTCAAGTGGACATTCTAGGTGTGGGGCTGGAGGGCCAAGAGGATGAGGCACTGGAAGACGGCATGACCACGCCTCCTGTGTACCTCACACCATCAAGAAGCCTCTCTAGATTGCGTGTGGATACCAACAGGGTAAGAAACTCATAAGAAATCCCAAGAAATTTTAATAAAAATCATATTCTAAAGTGAGGGTCCAATAAAAATGAATTAGTGTAAACTAAATCTTTTTGACTATGCTTATTCATAATATTATTAATATATATTTTAATATTTTTTACAGGCTAGCTTTACCGCTGCTGGTTACCTGCCAATGACCCCCAGTGTAGAAGGCTCTATGCCGGTATGTCTGAATGTGGTACACTGCCTACTGTGAATGAATGCTTTCTTGGCACTCTGATGTCATGTTATATGACACACAATGCTCTTTGTTTTGCTGTAGACCGTATGGCCAATGCGTTCACGCCTCAACTCAGCACGCACTATTTCTGAAGGTTCTGAGGGGCATGGCACCCTGGTAGAGCTGGAGATGAATGAAGACGCACTGCTGGCTGGCAACCTAAGAGGCGTGCAGCGTCGAGAGGACAGTGCCTATATTTCGGACAGCCTATCGGGCCCTCCGGACACACCCATTCCTGACACACCATCTCCATGTAACGAGGGAGAGGAGGACCAGAATGGATACGTATTGCCAGGACTAAGTGACAATTCAGACAGAGGTTTGTGGGAAATAACTTTCTGTTGCATTTGTCCTATTGTGTCCCACTGTTCATTTAAATTATTTATTAACCACAGGCATACAGTCATAATAATATTGTCTAACAGCAGCTTCCATCCTTTTCTGTTTAGAAACGATGTGTTCGATACCTTCTCGTGTGACACTCTCTAATGGAAGGATATCTTCTGGTCATTCCCGTGAACTATTAGAGGAGCATGACAGTGGAGAGGAAGAATATGAGTACATGAACAATCAAAACCTCCCCCTTAGACACCTGAAAGGCTGGAGCCAAAACTGCTGTCAGCTCACAAATCGCAATTTCAGCATACACAAACCTCCGGGTAACAATAGTAGGTTATCCATGGAGGGCACCGAAAGCAGTGGAGGTCTCTCTCAGTCCTCCTTGGACGAAAGAAGTCATAGCAATGCTGACCTTCCATTTAGCGAAGCAGAGTATGCAGAGGCAGACCTGGACCAGGACCTTCAGTATGAATACATGGACATTCGTAGTGGCCCGGGAGTCACTGCACCAAATATTAACCACAGAATGGACATCCTAAGACAAGGAAGCCATATTTCTTCCAAAAAATCTCTTGAGAAAGAAGAGTGTGAAGATGATGAGTATCAGTATACAAACTGCCAACCACGGTTGAGGCGCTCACTCCTGGTTCAAGGCTTGATGGAGGGGGAGGCAGAGGTGTATGAATATGAAGAAATGGACTCGCAGGTTGCAGGGGGACACTCAGGGGCTGAATACGAGAATCTCCACGAAGCAGGAGAAGGAGAGGAGGCCCAGGGACAGCCCCAGCACGGAGATGGGCAATATGTTAAAGTACATACAGGGAGGAAAAAGGGCAAGGATGGGGCAGACAGAAGTTTCGACAATCCTGACTACTGGAATAGCCGATTGTTTTCCAAAGCAAATGCAGTGCATACTTAGAATGGGAGAGAGATCATGAACTTCTAAATACAGTAGTGAGATGGAACTAAATATAAAGAGTATAAAATGCTATCATCAACAAAGTATAACCAAAGTAGCAATCAGTAAAGCACAAATTGTTTTCTTTCTGTTTTCTTGACCAAATTAGACTTGGCGATAAAGAATGATTGTATGTTTAAACAGTGAAAACCTCTGAAATTACTATCACACATACGTACAATTTGGATTTTTTTATTTTTTTATTTTTTTTGCTAAAATGTTGAAAGAATTACATTAGCCAACTTTTACAAACAGTACATCGATCATTACATACAAACGTATAAACCTCAGTCAATACTGAACAGCCACCAGACCTCAGGATGCAGATCAGGCTTTATTTTTTACCTTCCACTGATGGACGCAGGTATTGATTCTATGTAGATAGTTTTTTTTTTGTTTGTTTGTTTTTTTACAATTCAGTATGTCTGTTACAGGTGTATATTCAGTCTTCACATTCATCATGGCAGCTTGCATTGCATCACATGACCATATTAACAGTGAGTCAGAGATAAATGCTTTTGAATTCTTATTTTGTACAGAATGTATACCAATATATATTGTAGTTGTACCACTATGCAGCCATTTGAAAAAACAGTATCAACAGCATTGCTTCAAGCACTTAAAGAACACAGACACAACTATGTGTATTTTTCTTTGGGGGTTTTTGTGTCGGAAACTTTTATATCACATGAAAGAAACATTTGATCATATTTTCAAGGAAACTGTCATGTATTGTTTTATGTTTCACAAGAATTAATTTTTGTGAAGTTTTTTTTTTTATATTTTTACCTGATGATTTTTGGTGTCATTTTATACATACAGTGTGTCAGAAATCTGTACTTCATATATGAAATAAATGTTATATTGTTATAAGTTGTACTCCTCTACAACCCTCTGTCATATAATAATGCTTTATGTAATTGATGTAACATGTAGCAGGCTGTGCATTTCATACCTAGGCCTTTAGTGAAGTCCTTCCTGAATCAGTCCACATCTTAATTCCATCATTATGGCACCATGGATGTAGAAACCATCAATAATATAGGGAAAAGCTGTAGAACAGAGTGCTGCATTACAGACCGGCCAAATAACATATTTCAACAAGTCTCCTTTCAGTATCCCTACCTGCATACATCATCTTTAGCAATCATTGATATCAATCTCATTAAATGACCCCGTGGGCTTTCCATGCATTTCTGTAGTACTTTAAAAGTAATTTGATCATGGAAAAAAAATATTTTTTCCTGGAGATTTGAAATTAAAGCTAATTGTGTGAGTTTGTGCACATTCTACAGGAAAGAAAACACAAAAGTATAAATGGCTCTTGGAAAAACTTTGGAATGTTTTGGATAACCTATCTTCATGATTTTTTTTTTTTTGGCAAAGTCTGTCTTGAAAATGGGCTTGTAAGTATATCTGTGACCAAATCGATTTCTTCTTATCTACATATGTGGGTCGAAATCTGATTGGTTAAAGCAGTTTTATTGTCATGTACTTTAGAAAGGTGAGAGGGGCACGATTAAGATGGTTTGGTCATGTGCAGAGGAATGATATGGGTTATATCTGTAAAATAATAATGCTGAGGATGGAGACGGCAGGCACTAGAAAAGAAGAAGGCCAAGGAGGAGGTTTATGGAAATGGTGAGGGAAGACATGTAGGTGGTTGGTTTGAAAGAGGCAGATGGAGAGTACAGAGTGGAATGATCTGCTGTGGTGACCTCCAGCTAAAAGAAGAAACGTGAAGATAACAGCAGCGCCACAGAAAGAAACCCTAGGGAATGAAAAGAGTAGACTATTGGGAAGTGTTGAAGAGAGCAGAGAAGGCCTTGCTGACCCTGACGGCCTGCCACTGTAAATGACTAATATCAAATCCTATAAAATCTAATGTTCTAATTAGATCTAATAAATCTAATAAAATAAACTTCTTATACTCAATAAACTGACATTTTTTGACGTTTTACTCAGACTGGTGCTCAGCCTGTATTTTGGCGGTTGGTTGTTCTGTGCCGTTGGGTGACGTATGCGTGTAGTGGGCGTGGTCTGGGCGGGGCTAAGAGAACGAAGCGCGGTGGCGGTGAGCGGCTCGGTGCTCTGGATGATCTTGCTGCTCCACTGATCGGATCGGGATTCGGCGAGAGATACGCTACAAAGATGTCCGACGACGAACAGCAAGAGCAGACCATTGCCGAGGACTTGGTTGTGACCAAGTATAAGATGGGCGGTGACATTGCTAACCGTAAGTTGTTTCGTGGAGACTGGTGATGAGGTTCATGGACAGTGTGTGACCTGCTGCTGGAGAACGTGACGGCCTGTGTGAAGAGCCGCTCCATGCGCCATGTGGCCAGCACGAACACGCAGCTCAGCCTCACTGGAACTCAGGGCTGATCCGTAGCGAAACATGACCAGTGTGGTGTATTTTATTAGTATTTCACCTGCTTGGTCGTTTTGATCTCTAATGAATTCCCAGATCTTTATTCACACCAGTCACTAAGAGCTAGCAAGCTAATTTAGTCACCGTAAAATGACCCATGTACTGCATATGACCTGCACTGTAGAGTAGGCGTTTGGGATGTTCGCCTTATGGACTTCTGCTGAAGATTCGTTTATTGATCTTACATCATGAGGTTCTCCATTTTTATCTGTTCTGCCGTTGTGGACATTTAACACCATTACACTGTGTAGTCTAATGCTAACGTTCCAGCTAACTAGAAGGCACGCGCTTTCATTCCCGTACTCATATTCAGAAAAGTCCCGCCCCTCGCGCTGTGATTGGCTGGTCGATCGTTCCCCGGGCTACACGTACAGATCTGCATGAGAACTATATATTATGTTTTTAATAGTTGATTACTAGTGGGAAAACACATTGGACCTTGTACCTTGTATCAAGCATTGGACCTTGTACCTTGGAAGGTCATGAGTTTAAATCTCAACACCACCAAGCTACCACTGCTGGGTCCTTGAGCAAAGTTCTTACCCCTCAAGCTCATTTGTTAGTCGCTCTGAATAAGGGCGTCTGCCAAAGGCCACATTTGTAAATGTAAAGTAGTGATTTAACTATTAAAATAAGATTTAAACAAGTTTAACTTAGTGAGTCTCAAAGAGCTGATAGACATTGTAAGGGGTTGTAGAAAGCAGCAGGTGCATCAGTGGGACCCCGGAAGCAGGACCTCTTAAGCATAACACTGCAGTGTGTACTGTAATCACCACAGCACAGCGGTCCCTTTCAAAAGCATTACATCATCAAATATTATAACGTTACACACAACTTAGTTTCCTAACTTATCATCTGGCAGATGGTTGTTTTGGTGCACTGCATATCAGTATCCTCAGTCTCATGTGTCTATCAGCATAATTTTCTCTTTTCAATATTTCCATATATTTTCATTAGTCGTCGTTTTTTTTTTTCTCTCTCTTTCTCTTTCTGTTGCACTTCTATAGAGGCACTACGTGTAGTCATCGATGCGGCCAAGTCCGGTGTGTCCGTCCTCAGTTTGTGTGAGAAAGGAGATGCGTACATTATGGCAGAGACCGGGAAGGTCTTCAAGAAGGAGAAGGACATAAAGAAAGGTAAGTGGGAGAAAGTGAACATCTTATTGCTTGTGTGTGATTCCTGGAGTGAATAGGACGGTGGGTAGAACCGACCTTTTTGGCGTGTTTTCATTTAGCATTTCATGCATATTCGCAGGGGTGGACAACTCGTATGTTTATTATCTAGCCCTCTGGATAAGTGAAATGTGGTAGCCAGCATAATTTATTAAGCTGTCACAAGCTTGTTTGCTAGTTAAGTGCATTAATAGCACATAAGAGGAAAAAACACTGAGGCTAAAAGTTTCTAATTTGTCACCCTGTTCGCAACAAAACGTTAATGGCAACCGTTTTGGGTATAAGTTGTCGTGTCGCCTTTCACCTACATGTTCGTTTTTATTTATTTATTTTTAAGTTTCAGTCACGTGTACATGCTAATTAAACTGGTAGATTATCTCTGGTATCTGGGCTACTGATTTATCCACCCCTGAAATGTTCGACAGGTGGTTATTAGGGACGCTCTGATGCTACTAATCCTTTTAGGAACTGATTTGTCTTTGCAAGCTTTATTTGCTACATTTTGCAAAATGCCAGAGGACTTTATATTGAGGACTGGTGGTTGTTTTCTTGCAGGCATTGCGTTTCCAACCAGCGTGTCAGTCAATAACTGTGTATGCCACTTCTCTCCCTTGAAGAGCGACCCTGACTACACGCTTAAAGACGGAGACTTGGTCAAAATGTAGGCAACATCACCTTCAGACAAGTTGCAAGCCTGTGTCTAGTCGTCTTTCTTCCCTGCCTTTTCTCCTTCCCCTGCATTATTTTGTCTTGTGTGTGTGGTCCCTCCCACTGTTTTTCTCAGTGATGATGTAATTTTGTCTTGTCTTTCTTGCTGATCCCTTGCTGTTTTTCACCTTTCCTGTCATCTGTATAAACTGTACAACAATTGTGTAGGAATGATGTGTCAGATGAAGTCTTTGTGGTTGTGTTTGAAATCATTTGAGTTTCTATATGCTCATCCATGATCATAATGTTAACACAGTGGTATTCGAATGTGTGGTAAGGAGAACACCCACACCCCATGTGATATCTGCTGTATTTCTCTACAGCCCCATTACATGAGCATATATAATTATTTATATATTAAAAGAGATCAAGAAGTAAAACAAATGTTTACTTTTTATTTTAAGAAATAGATTTTTAAAAAGTCCTCTTACAAGCTTTTCCTTTCAGCAGTTCTCCTGCAGCACAGTTTGAATAACAGAGCTCTGATAACATGAAGCCATTTTTTTTTTATTTAAAGGGAGTACTTTAATCTATTGATTGTCAGAAAACTGATTAATGGTGGTTTGGGTAACCTGGGTTTTGCATGATGTCTTTACCCACCTTCTTCTTGTGCAGTGACCTGGGAGTACATGTGGATGGATTTATCTCCAATGTGGCACACAGCTTTGTTGTTGGGGCCAGTAAGGTGTGTTTAAAATGTATTTATTATTATTATTGTACTTGTTCTTAATAATGTCCTCCATGTGTGATGTCATTTCTTTCTCACTGCTTGTTCCAGGAGGCACTTGTGACGGGCAGGAAAGCCGATGTCATTAAAGCGGCCTACTTGTGTGCGGAAGCAGCACTGCGTCTTGTAAAACCTGGCAACCAAGTGAGTGCAAGTGATTTATAGGCCATTCGGACCAGCCAGTTCTCCATATATTGCAGACAATCAGTGCCGAAAAGGTCTAATTAAATGGATAAAGAGCACTGGTGCAAATAAGGAACAGGGTTGGATATAAGTCTGGGCTGTATACAGAGGATGGAATTGTATTCATGTCTCTCTTCCTGTTTGTCTCTGTTCTCTCTCCAACACCTCCTCAAAGAACACGCAGGTGACTGAGGCGTGGAACAAGATCGCCCACTCTTTCAAATGCAATCCAATTGAAGGTGAGCATCTGTGAAAATCTGATCTCATATTTGACAGGCTCTTAGTTTGCCAGCAAGACTGGATTCCCAACCACGTTCAGACCTGCATCTAAATATAACAAACAGCTTGCTTATGTAATGCTTATTTAAGGATATAAATCTCAGCAGTGATCTGGAAAGGTTATGTTGCCTGATGTGATTCTTGGTGTTCTCCGCTGCCTCTTTGTAGGTATGCTGTCCCACCAGTTAAAGCAACACATTATCGATGGGGAGAAGACGATCATTCAAAACCCCTCAGACCAGCAAAAGTAGGATACACACCTGCTTATTCTGGCTGGCTTCAAATTTGATGGGTCCCAAACATTGGTAATGGTATTTTATTGATGAAGTGAAATAGGAATGTGTTTTTGTGTTTCCTTAAAGGAAGGACCATGAGAAAGTGGAGTTTGAGGTCCATGAGGTGTATGCTGTAGATGTACTGATCAGTACTGGGGAAGGAAAGGTAATAATGTCTGCGGTGTGACTGATTACATGATGCACTAATAGCAATACTTTTTACGTAGAGATTGATAAGGAAACTCGCTAAACCACCTACTGTATTAATCTCATTTTCTCTTTCAGACAAGAGACGGAGGACAGAGGACCACCATCTACAAGCGAGACCCCAGTAAGCAATATGGGCTGAAAATGAAGACCTCACGAATGTTTTTCAGCGAGGTGGAAAGACGCTTTGACGCCATGCCCTTCACTCTCAGGTATCAAATACTGCTCGGCCACCCAGACAAATACTGATAAAAAAAAATGGTAGTGAATAAATAAATTCCATCCACTAGGAGCACCTTTACATTTTAGCTATTATAAATCCTGTGGACAAAATTATGCAGAAGCAGTTCAGGTGCTTCAGTTAATGCTCTAGTCCAAAATGGGGGTTTGGGGGGATGCGATATGATTAGATCGATCGAACTCACTGATCATGTTTGATATCAGATTGGTAGGTTTGTGTATTACAGAAACCGCTGAGATCTTTATGCACAGCAGTCTATATTGGGCCTCACCAAAAGCAGACAAAAATCTGTCCAGTTTCAGTAGTCTATAGGTTCTTTATTTTGGCTTAGAGGAGTTAAGGCTGATGTGGTTTTCATACGTTGTAGCTTCTCTGTCCCAATGGGAGTTGTTACCGTATCAGCTTGAACCAATCTCCTCTCTGACCTCTCTCGTTAAACCATGGTCCTGCCTGCAGAACTGGCAATCGCTTCATTTATTTTGTTGTATAACAGCAGAACAGCATAAAATGCTCAAAAAAAGCCAGTGTAGTATTAACATGTAAAGGTCAGAAAAAGTGAGATTATGTTCCTGCAATCTACTACTTGATGTAAACAATAAAGTGCCATACTGCTGCCATATCATTGGCTGATTAGATAACTGCATGAATGTGCAGGTGTTCCTATTAAAGTGGCTAGTGATTGTATGAGCTATGTTCATTTATTACTCTGTTCTGTTCTTAATTTCAGTTACACTACAAAAGTAATGATACATATATTTATATGAATTATAATAAATTGTATCATTTACACATGTATAACCTGTACCTTATATGTATTAGTAAAAGAATTGGGCATTATAGAAGTCGTTGCAGAGACCATAAGTATGTTTTCTTCCTGCAGGGCATTTGAAGATGAGGGAAAGGCCCGCTTGGGAGTAGTTGAATGTGCCAAACATGAGCTACTGCAGCCCTTCAGTGTTCTCAGTGAAAAAGAGGGTGAAAATCTGTGATTCATTCACATTTTACATACAGACGCTTCCCACCTTCAGAACGAGTTAAATGACCATGTTCATTATTGACTGCGCATATCTCCTAATGATGTGAAAGTTATAAATACTATCAAACAATAAAATATACTAAAATAAATCAAATTAATTGAAATACTGTATACAATATTTTGTATTAAGTAATACCATTTTTTTTTTTTTATTATTATTAATAATAATAAAAAAAAATTCATTCACCCTAGTCCAGTGTGCATCATGTAGACTTGTTTGCGGTCGACGACTAGCTAGCGGCGACTCTCTGTTTAGAATTTTTACGACTCCGAACAAATTTCACTTTGAGGACAGGTTTGTTCGTATCCGCAAAAGTTCGTAAAGTGGGGAGCGTCCGTATTTATTTTGGTTTTGCCATAAAATTCAATTAACCCTGATTCTTCTTTCTCTAGGAGAGTTTGTGGCTCAGTTTAAGTTCACAGTATTGCTGATGGCAAACGGTCCTCTAAGAATCACCAGTGGACCATTTGAGCCTGAGCTCTACAAATCTGAGCATGATGTTCAGGATCCCGAGCTGAAGGTATTCAACGTTAACAGATAGCAGTTCAAACAACTCGTGTACCACCGGGTGAACTTTTTACAGTTCTAGAATTGAAAAAGAATTGCTAATACAAACATTTTGTTTCTCACATTCTCTACCAGTCCCTGATACAGAGCTCCGCAAGTCGTAAAGCGCAAAAGAAGAAGAAAAAGAAGGTGAGGCCTTTAGTTAGTGACTGACACGATACACTGTAAATACTTTGTGATGCCACTTGAGGCAAGTCAAAAGCTTTGAAATGGGACTTTTTAATATCTTTCTTCTTATTCTGTTCTTTTCCTTTTCTTTTTTTTTACCCACAGGCTTCCAAGAATGCAGAAAATGCTACAGGACAGCAAGCAGAGAATGAAGTTGCAGCTGAATAATTCCCTTACACTCCAGAAAATTGACACATTCTCTGACACAAATTTCTTTCTTAGAAATTTGAAGACCTAAATTTAAAACCTTTAATTTTCCCATAACCTGTTGTCCATTGAAACCTGTGACAAAAAAAAAGCCATCCACTAGTTTGTGTGATTTGCAAATAGAAGAAATTGAAATTGTCAGGACGATGACTTTGTATTGATTTGTACTGATCTATTGGCACTTATCTTTTTTGAAGCACTAGGTTTACACTGAACTGGAACATGACACCTTTTGGAAATGGATTAAAAAACAGCAATTCTTTTGTAGTATTAAAGTTTCCATTGTGTTAATCTTCCCAATTAAATAAAAAATGGTGGTCCTTGTAAGCTGTTGAAACTGTGCTAGGTTAATATCGAGGGGAGGTCTGTTTCAGACTTTTAAGTATTTGGGAAAGTTTCCAAATCCTCCTCATTCCTCAGGGCTGAGGTTTCTAAGCAGAGCCTCCCACTTTTTAAGGACTCGCAGGTCTATAAATTGGATTTAGAACCCTTCCATAGAGTATTGAAATGCTTATTTTGGGTGCACAGGATTATTATACTGTCACGTTCCTTTTGAAACGGGGACATATTTGGAACTATGGTACACTTATTATTAGTAACTGCCATCCGTGTTTCCCTTCTAATCTAACAGGGATTTAAACCAGAAGATCAAGTCAGAGAAATGTATCACTGAGTTTCCTCCTCCTTACAAGATCATCCTTGTGTGTCTCAATTCAAATTTTTTACTAAATTTATTCCAGTTCAAACTGGACATACATTTAAAGTACTGGATATCTAGTAAGCTCAACAGGTCTACATTGTTTTTGAGCTTTATTTTTTTTATTTTTTTTTTGTGTGCGTTTATTTCCAGACCATATAACTCACTTCCCCCACCAATAATGCCTATTAAATATTATCATTGTACTGGAAATCTTGCAAATGTACTCCAAAGTCAAACCAGAGCAGTGAAGGGATACTAAAGAACTGCCGTAGTAACGTAATGATGTGAAATGGGAGGATTATATTTCTCAAAGTCTGTGTTGGCCTCGGACCAGTTCTGCCCAGGTTCAAATGCATTCTGATATATTTTATAATAGAATAAAATAAACAGGACCTCTATTTAAAGCTATTGCTGGTTGAATCAACTTGTTCAACAGTAAAGTAATTGTGCTATGGTTCTGGATTTAAAGCGACTGGGCAGAACAGGTTGAATATGGAGTGATGTTACTCTGTTGAGCTTGTCTTTAGTTACACTCCCAGATCTTCCTCCTGAGCAGGCCTGTGTGTCTGGGGACCGTCCAGATTCATACTATTTGTGGATTTTAACAGGAAAAACTAGTATATGGAACTATTTTACATCTACTGAAATAAAACAAGACTTTGAATATTTTTCTTCTTCAAATGCATCGTGTCATTTTGAAAGATCTCACTAGCTCTAAAGGCTGGTATAGTATAGGAACCACACAATGTTCAACTTTCTGACTTGGTACAATAATTATTATTTTTTATTTTATTTTTTTGACTAAATATTAGATGTGTATGAAAATATCGATACATATGAGTTTCATGATAATCTGGTGATACTTTTCTGATTCTCAAAAATGCAACAGCAATTTTTTTTGTTGTTTAATTCGTACAAGATCCATGTCAGTTGTTTTGCTTTGAGTTTATATCCCAACTGCTAGATATATAGTAGTCTTCTTATTTCTGAACCTAAACAGTGACAGGAGGTACTAGCATAAGCGCACCCCGCTAATGTGGAGTGAAATTGGACTACACACCTCAACAATGTTAAGCAGTAATAAATGGACCTTCTGTTTCACCCAGATGAGAATAAGTTCCCTCTTAAGTCCGGTTTCTCTCAAGGTTTCTTCCTTATGCCATCTCAGGGAGTTTTTCCTCGCCACATTCACCAAAAGCTCGCTCATTAGGGACAAACTTACGCTTATAAAGAACAATCTTATTCTTTATTGCAACATCATCTGTGTTATGCTGCTTTGAGACTATATTGTAAAAAGCACTATACAAATAAAAATGAATGCTTTGTTTATGTGCAGTTGTTTTTAAGGTGGGAATATGTTAAAATGACATTCAAAAGCTCAAGAACAACGTGCTGTTTGTAGCACTTTCAGCCAGATGAAATTTATTTTAATTAATTTGTGGCTTGAAGAACAGTGCTCAAACTCCCAAAGATCTGACTGTTCGTCAGATCATGCTTCAACTACTAGCCTAATATTAATACTAATAATATAATACAATAATCATCATCAAGCCCACTTCGTATTAGTTGGCTTGAACGACTATGTGCTTATGTTAAAAACATAGGTTGATGAACAGAACAGGTTGTGTACAATGATACTAATCGTGTTCACACTTGATGTTAAAACTCAACCCGAGTAAACCTCAACCCCATCTGGTCATCCCAGATGATTCATCTGCTCAGGATATCAGAATAACTCTTCAAAACTCTCTGCTCAGCCACTGTTTGTAAATTTGGGGTAACTATGGAGAAGCAACTGTCCTCCTCACATGCTGCTCATGTGGTTTGTTCTTGTCGATTCCTTCCCTAAAACAACCGAAGGATTCGACTATTTCTGTCCACACAGGCTGCCCAGGTGCTTGTTTAATCTTTTGTCATTTCGAGACTGGTCTACTACGACTCTCAGCAGGTCTTCCTCTGATCAATATTCGTCCACTGCAAACGATCCAAAAAACACAGCTGCGAAGTTCTTTCACACCACCCCACTGCTGCGCTCATTTACATTTATATTTGACATTTGAGGCATTTAGAGGACACCCTTGTCCAGAGCGACATACAAAAGTGCTTTGAGTCTCCACTGGCTTCCAGTAGCTGCACGTATTAGATTCAAAACACTGATGCTTGCCTACAAGGCCAAAAATGGACCAGCACCTTGAGACCTCATCACAACTCATACTGCACCACGCACAGAACTTTCTAAGACTGAATTATCTCAAGTTGTAATTTAGCATACCAGTATAGATTTATTTATTGATAGAGACTCAAAGCACATTTGTACATCGCAAGAGCGTCTGCTAAATGCCACAAATGTAAATGTAATATCACTGTGGTGTGATACAGACACAGATCCCTCTGTGTTCTGGTTAAAATGTTTGCATGTGGAAGTATGTTATTAATATGAGCTTTAGCAAAATTATATCCTATTGCTAAAAAAAAATCCCAATTTATCGCCCTGATTACAGTATCGCAATGGAGCGCAAAATATCGTATCGCAGCTCCTGTACCGTGATACGTATTGTATCGCTAGTTTCTTGCGACAAAAATTTATATGTTTGTCTATTTATTAAACATAACGAGATAATAACGATATAGCAAATGATTATGTGGTACTTATTTACAGACACGTGTTCGCTAGGGGTGAAACTGAACGACGGCATTTTTTAACTGACCCGCAACCATTACGTAATTTCCGGTTGAAGCTCCGGGCTGAGCTGAGGTGAGTCCGGGAGCAGGAGTGTGTTTAGAGGAAACAGCAGCCCCTGTATGGACCATGGAGTGTGTGAGTATCTTCAGAAGCAGCCTCTTTTTGTATTGGTCAGGATGAGCAAATGAACATGAAGACCGTTTTCCGTTAATATCTAACCCAAATAAATATAATCCTCTCTCTTTGCGTTTAAGAGTTTAATCCAGTTGGGGAACTAGCCGTGTGTTAGCCTGAATGAAAAAGTAGCTAGCTAGCAAAGATTACAGTCGCCTGGCCTGTACACTGAATAGTCTTAGAAACTAGAAAACGTGTTGTTACACCAACAGCAATTATCATGTGCGTCTGACTTTAAAAAAAAGGCATATTGTCAGATTCTGCTAATAAACAATCTAGTTAGCTACTGTGTTCAGGCACCTGACTGACTGACTGATGGTTTCCAGCCGCACTGTAACATGAAACGTTTTCGTGTTCGAGCATTTTCATTGTTTATTTTGTCTGGAAACAAAAACAAAAACCTGTGTATCCATGTAGTTTAGCTCATCTTAACACCAAATCCTGAAGAGATCCCATTTACCGAGTCTTCAGTTGATTATCTTTATGTTTGTTTACCGGTGAGGACTTCACATAGTGAGGAGGAGGAAGAGGAGGATGTGTCTGGATGTCGCTAACATTCTGTGTCATTTGCAGTAACCTGGTAGATTGCTCAATAATCCACTCCAACGTACTGTTTTAACTTCCTGCCATGAACTAGGGCTTCCTCTAAGTCTTCCTCCGTGTGGAGGAGTTTGTAAGTCATGATTGTGAAATGCTGTGTGTGTTTAAGTGATTTTTTTTGTTGTTGTTGTTAAAAAAACAAACATATTAACTAAAAGGAAATGATTAAACGAGGCCAATTCTACTACAGATAATGAGTTTAGAGAGTTGTTATGACATTGGGTTAGTGCTCAATACATATTGGCATCAAGACACATGACTCAGAGCTACTTGTCCAAGTTTCCTCCTGCTCCACAAATTAGCTCAGTGTGTGAGTGAGTGTTGGAAGGAAAGATAGAAAACTTGATTCCTTCTTTCTAACTTTTACCAATTAGAGTATAATCATTTTCAAAAAACCCTCCTGATCACAGCGCAGGTGTATTTGTGAGAACAGTGGGTCAGATATGTACCATATGAATGGATTCAAAGCATCAACACTTTCCATTCATTCAGATTTGGAAAAAAAAAACACCAGATTGTATTGTTTTGTTTTGATGACCGGTTTTATTGCATTTTAGATGTTTCTTTTCATTTTCAGTGACTGCATTAAATCTCACAACTATGAGATAAAAAATAACATTTGCAACCTTGATATTAATTGATAGAAACATTTACTATTATTGTGTGGTTTAAACAAGAAAAAAAACTTTCCATTTCATACATTCACCACTTTAAGCACAGTAGGTCAAGATAAGTGATGTAGATAACAGGCAAATCTGGCCAGCAGTGAAATAATATGACTAATGTTTTATGCACAAATACATCTCAGTGCATCCAATTGCTGCTGACGTTGCTTTCCAGTGTGGCTTTCCTTTGGTTTTGAAAAAAAAACCAACAACACACAATTGCTGAATAATGCAGGCCACATATAATACAGACCAAACATCATCTCAAATTCGTCACATTCTGGAGTTAGGTTTAAGTTGTTAATTGACTCAAAATAAGACGGCTTGTTTAGTATTGTTTAATTTTTGTAATAAAATAAAGGGAAAAGGAGGACTGATTTGCATACAGTTTTATAACTCCCTCACAAAGGAAATAGGTCAAGAACTGGAGCAAAAAAGACCATCCAACAAAGTGCTTTTGGTTTATTTACACACTGTAGTCTGCGCGAGGGAGAGAAAGAAAGAGAAAGAGAGGGCGTGTGTGTGTGTGTGTTGAACAAATAAAGGTTGATTTGTTTGTGTATATTATTTATGACTTGGGTTTCGTTTTTTTCAGGTTCCCGCTATTGTTGATGAATTTGAGTATAAAAAGGAGACACACATAGATGGTATGAAACTCGATACTACATTGTGATTGATGCTGAAATATCCTGGTTGTCATAAAACCTTCATTGACATTTTGCTGGCTAAGAGTTTAAGTGTAAGATTAACAAACCTTGATTTATTATTATTATTTTCTTTCATTTAGATCCTGAACACAATGTATACACTCGCTTTATGAAGTCCCACCGCTGCTATGACCTGGTGCCAACAAGCTCCAAATTGGTGGTGTTTGACACTTCTCTGCAGGTCAGTCAGTGCTGTCCCACCATGGATTAGTGTTTGGCGGACATTGTTCCAGCTTTCAGTTTTGCAACAAATAGAAAACACTTGCACAGTAATAGTGTTTAATAGTGTGGGTTCCCTCCACAGTAAAACATATAAAAGATTTATTTTGTGTGTGTATCTATTGATTGGAAATCTACATTTGATTTGCTCACCTCTTTGGACACAGATCACCCTTAAGTGCAGTCTAGAAAAGCTGTATTATGAGAGTTATTGGTAAGAGTATAAATGTTTTTGTAGCACAGTGGGAGACGTGAGAGACTGAGGCTTGTGTTTGCTTGTCTAAATGATTTGTTTCAATTCCTGTACCAGGTGAAGAAGGCTTTCTTTGCTCTTGTCTCCAATGGAGTGAGAGCTGCTCCACTTTGGGACAGCAAGAAGCAGTGCTTTGTTGGTAAGTGGGAGATGCAGTATGTACATTTAACCATAGTATTTGTTCTCCTTTGTGCTGCATTTTAATAATAAATCTTTTATAGGTATGTTAACCATAACGGACTTCATCAACATACTTCATCGCTACTACAAGTCACCAATGGTAAATAATCTCTAATAATGAGCAAAATGGAGTTTCACATCGTGCCTTAAGTTACTAAGTGCAAATTGAGTGTTTTAGAGAAATGATCAAGATCATATTAATGCACTGAATGCAAATCTGATTATTACAGATCAATTGTAAATGACTGATCATTTATCTGTGATTTATGGTTTAGGTTCAGATATATGAATTGGAAGAACATAAAATAGAGACGTGGAGAGGTAAGAAAATCTTTTAGTAAAAAAAAAAAGTTACATACAATTAATGTAATATTGATTAATATGTGTTTATCTTTATGTCCCTTATTAGAGGTCTATCTACAGGACTCCTCCAAACCTCTTGTTAGCATATCACCTAATGCCAGGTACTGTACATTACATTATTTATGTATGTATGTATTATTTTTGTAATTTAATTTAATAAATTTTTTCCCTTAGGAAAATGTGAATAGATGTATTTATTTGCTCTCTCATTTCTCCCCATTCCTTCAAGTCTGTATGATGCAGTTTCCACTCTAATAAAGCACAAGATTCACAGGTTGCCAGTAATCGATCCTCTGACGGGGAACACGCTGTACATCCTTACCCACAAGAGGATCCTCAAGTTCCTCAAACTGTTTGTAAGTACAGACTTCGGATGCCAGTCACCAAACTTAGTTCTCAACACCAATAATGCACACAAAGTACACAAGTGAGCAGACCTCTATCACTATTTCAGCTGCTGTTTGTGTGAGTGGATTCGGTTTGTATTGTAGCATTCTTTCGGGGGGAATTAGAAGGTGCCGTGTCGCTGTTACATTACTGGGGCTTTCCTGGTTGTTGTTTTCCATCATATTGATCGTCCCTCTTCCTGTCATTGTTACTGCCGGAATTACAATTGGTGGCTTTTTTTTTTTTCTGATGACAAGTCACCAGATACTGCTACTGTGTTTATTTTTAGAATTTCTCCACCCACGTTTGTCATGCTGGCCCACAGTTTTATTTGACTGTGCTAAAGAAACCTTAATGCCATTAGCCTTATGTAAGCTGACAGGGATATAAATAGTATATCCTTCAAACCATGGGTGTTAGACTCTGGTCCTGGAGCACCCCAGCTGCAGAGACTGCTATTTTACCTCTGCACTACCAGCGGCATGAGGTGGTTTTGAGGGGCTGTAAGCAGAGTGTTTTCAGGTTTGCTTTAGGACGCTTCTGCTTCTGCGGAATAGGTGTGTGGTAGATGTGCACATTATAACTGTTACTGGGCGGAAAATGGTTTATCAGTGAACTGATCACCTTTTTCTCACAGCTCTTCTTATTTATAGAACATGATATTATCATGTGTTTTTATCTGTTCTGAATGTACATTTTTCAAGTTTTTAATAGTCTAATCAACATGGCCATGGACAAATATAGATGTTTTATGCAAATGTATGTTTATTATTAGTGAAAACATACTCAACATAAAGCATGACCACAAAATATTCTCTTGTAAATGTTTAAATGTAATTATGGTGTTTTTGAACTACGGAAATCATCAGGAAACCAAACAGTACTTTTGACGTGTTTCCACATAGACGGTTTTAATTGCATTTTTTTTTTTTTAGTCTGGGGCATAGGGATATGAGGCTCTTATCCATTTACCTCCATCACCACAGTAGATGGAGGTAATGCTCTACTTAAGAATGCGAACTATCAATAAAGAAGAAAAAGAATCATGACTGATTTTGGTGATTGATTTGAGACTTGGTGCATCAGTAAAACAAATGTTTAGTGATAAAAAAAAAAAATAATAATTTTTGGAAAGTGCAATTATTTTTCGCCATCCTCCCCTGTTATATTTATACACTTATCCCAACATTTATCTACTGCCTGGAAAGATTCAGCATAGAAAGATTTGTCAGTATGCCTAAACCATCCTTTACTTTATCAGGGAACCACCAGGACAGGGATCATCATTTACGAATGTATGGCCATGTTTGAAACGTTTACACAATTCAAATATCTTATTGCCCCTGAGCGTCTCAGTGTCGTACTGTGCTTGTATGATGTATGTTAGATTTGGACCAATTGCATACATTGAGAGATCTCAGAACTAAATATGCATTTGATGTGTGCGCCCACGGCAGATTGTGAACTCGAAGCACCTCATCTTTCTAGCGCAAATTAAATATTTTCTTCTCTTTGAAGTATACAGCCAACTTGTTGCAGCTAGTACCCAGACCACCATGGTGTGAATTTAGTGTGTTGGAAGTGGGAGAATATACAAATCCGCATTGTGCAGCCCAGACACCATATTTAACAATATAAACATTTAAAGTATTCTTTTAGCTTCCTCCATGTGTCTTTTGTGTGTGTGTGTGTGTGTGTGTGTGTGTGTGTGTGTAAGGCACACTGAACCTCAGTGTTTAAGACCCTCGGGGGAAACCATTAATGTAACACTGAATTTTCTGCTTCAGATGGATTGTGCTTGCACAAAAAAAGCATTTCAAACTGATTTTTAATTCCTTGACTGTGGCTGTTTTTTAGATTTCAGAGATGCCCAAACCAGCCTTCTTATCAAAGTCTCTAGAAGACCTGAACATCGGAACATTCAAGAACATCGCCATGGTCCACACTGACACACCCCTCTATAGTGCACTGGGAATCTTCGTCGAGCAGAGGGTGTCTGCCCTGCCAGTAATCGATGATAATGGTAAGAGCAGAGAGCTGGGCTGGAAATGTTGAACTTTATATCAAGTTTTTTGATGGCAGTTAATATCTTTTTTTTTTCCCCCTTCTGCCCCTCCACCCACTTTTCTCAACACAGGAAGGGTGGTTGATATATACTCCAAGTTTGACGTCATAGTAAGTTTCCAAATATTACTTGTGTACGGGGGATTTTGACCACAGAAAATTATAATATACATTTTTGAAAGTGTTTTTGTTGTAATGTTTTGACGAGAATCAGCACACACACACATAGGAGGTGGAATGCAGTGCACTGCTTATTTGAGTTAGCATACAGAGAGAGATTTGATTTGGGTCATTTAAATGAACAACTAATACCCTGACTGGGAAACACCTGCATCATCACAGACTGTTCTTAACACTTTAATGGTCTGACTTCTTTGGAATATTAATTGAAAACCCGAAAATAGACATTTTTGCACTTTTTTTTGCTTGTGTGTTGTCAGTGAGCAGTGCAGGTGTCAGTCAGGACAGATGAACTGACATTGAATCGTGTGTGTGTGGCGAAAGTGCTGTCAATATCGTCTACTGGTGTCTGTTTAAAGCCTCCGGCTTAGTTATTGATCAGTCAGGCAGAGTTCACCACCACCTCCATTTATGTCCTCGTTGCTTCTGACTCTGTTCACACTAATAGAACCTGGCTGCGGAAAAGACGTACAACAACCTGGATATTACTGTCACGAAGGCTCTTCAGCACCGCTCTCAATACTTCGAGGGGGTTCTCACCTGTAAAGCAAACGAGACACTGGAGGCCATCATCAACAGACTGGTGGAGGCAGAGGTGAAACACGAGTACACCCTTTTTTTCCCTCCTAGTAATATAATTGTATTGCGTGATAACTTTTTGCCATCGTGACTTCTTTTTCCTGCTTCAATCAGTTAATTATCATTTATTGAAAGCATAAATCGTTCTTTCAGGTGCACAGATTAGTGATCGTAGACGATCACGAGGTGGTGAAAGGCATCGTTTCTCTCTCGGATATTCTCCAGGCTCTGGTGCTCACCAATGGAGACAACGGTAATTGCATCTTAATCATTTAATGCCTGCCCCGAAACAAATACTGTAAAGTTCATTATTAATTAAAATCATGTTTTGACACTAACCTCAACCTTTCATTTAGGGTCGGCATAAAAGGAGCAAGAAGGAGGGAGGGGGCGGCTACTTCTGAGAAATTACAGCTTACGAAGCGAGTCAGCCGATTGACCTTCAAAGGCCAATTACAAAATAAAGGAACCAGGAAGAGGAGTCCTCTAATCTTGACTTGTAGAGTAAAAACAAACATGTCCCACATATACCTCTTCTCTTTTGGTAATGATGAAATCTAGATGATTTTATAATTTAAGTTGATGTGAAACTGAAGTAATTGAACAGAAATTGTTTTATGTCTAGAGCTCTAAAGCTCTCCCTATTTTTCTTTCTCTTGGAGAATACATGTGGAAAAACAGAGCAATATATTGGACATGTAAGGGGTGAAGCACAACTGCAATCCTAGCAAAGCACACACCAAAATCCCCTTACTGTCAAACCTGAAGCAGCTGTAAAGCTCACTGATACCTGCAGCTTTTCACCTGTGAGCTTTTTGTTTATTTATTACCTACACACACACACAATGTAGGGAAGACTGATAAAGGAAGACTGATGTCTCAAAGGCAGGTCAAACCATAATATCAGGTAGGACGAATATAAAGACATTTACTTTAAATGTCCCGTTTAGACTAATCATGGAATATGGGACATTGCCTATATTTACAGGTAAGGATTGATGTCCTTAAAGTTCTCCTCTATACAGCATACAGGTGTTTAAAGCATACGAGTCTTCGCAATTTGCTACTGATTGTGTAATTTAGTGACCTGAGCTCTAGTATCCAATCCACTCAGTCTAATTCTTTATGTCCTAAGAACCAGACTGACCCTTTCACCCCCCACCCCCTCCACAAGGGCATTGCTTCCACCTCACAGTCCAGAAAAGCTGGAACTTTCCAATTCAACATGGGGGAAAAAAAACCCTGATAAGAATCATGTTATTGCTTTGTGTGTTTTTATCATCACATATCATTTTCTCTCATCATATTTGACTATATGGTTGAAGTGATGCTTTTTTTTGTGTTTTTTTTTTGTTTTGTTTTGTACAATACAGTGCCGCATATTCATTCTGTAGGTATTATAGTATGTCTATGAACTTGAAGTGTGTGAGCAAAGGAGCAGTGGAGCGTTCTAGTTTTTAATAAAATACATTGAATCATGATGATTGAACTACAGTGAAAGGACATTCGGTGTCACCCTGATGAGGACGGGTTCCCTATTGGGTCTGTGGGGGCTCAGTGGTTTAGGTTTAGGCTCTTGGTTACCGATTGGAAGGTCAGGGGTTTTAGCCCCAGTATTGCCAAGCTGGCACTCTTGGGGCCCTTGAGCAAGGCCCTTAACGCTCTGTGGTCTCTGACCCCAGCTTCCTAACATTGCTGGGATATGTGAAGAAAGAATTTTACTGTGCTGTAACTGTGACAAGAAAAAAAGCACCTTCAAGGTTTCTTCCTCTTGCCATCTCAGGGAGATTTTCCTTGCCATTGTTATTACAGGCTTGTTCCTTAGGGCATAACTTATAAGGACTGATTTATATATTTGTAATCTGTTTAACGCTGTAAAGCTGCTTTTGGGATACTGTTTATGGTTAAAAGCACTTTACAAATGAAATTACACTATTATAATTATTAGAACTATGAGAGTTTTTAAGGCTGATGCTCTTCTCATAATGACTTCGGTATCAATTCTTCAGATCCACACTCGGGATCAATGCCCAGTTATTTGTGATATTAGATTTGGACCAGGAGCTCTAAGGGCGAGAGAGTGAGGATGATTGATCCGTTTACTAAACGTTGCCGGCTTTTTCTCGAGGTTTGATGTCATGGTGGGCTTCTGTCCAAACTGTAGGAAAGGTAAATGACCATTCCACTGTTTTACCAAGTTTGTTTTTTAATTCATAATCGTTGGTTGATTTTATTCATAATTAATGAAATGTGTATACAAATGTGTATATAAATATTTACTTTTTCTATTTTATGTCAGTTTATAATGCATGAGCGAAATAAACATTTTCTTTAAAACATGTCTTGGGTTTTGTTGGTTTATTGATATTTATTTTTTTATTCTCACGTTTTCAGTCCATCAAACTATTTCTACATGTGTGTACTTTTGGCATCTTTGGTAAAGGCTGATGTGTTAATTTCAAGACACTGAACTGTAATAATGCAAATGATGCACCACTTAAACCAGTTCTCAGACATTTCAAAAACACTTTAAAGAACACAAAGGAGGTCAGATTGTAGGAAAATGTCTTTTATTACTGTATATTACTTATGTACATGATTGGAAACAATTCCTGAAAAGAGCGATTTGGGTTTAGGAGCTCACTGAGATTATACTCAGCAGGGTCAAATATCAGTGTTACATTTACACACCTTTCCTTATAGTAATACGTAGGAACAGAGGCTCGTATCCAGCCCGTGTATTAGAATAACGACGAGGCATTTCAGGCATCATAGCTACACAGGTCTCTTCTGAATTAGAAGCATAACAGGAGCCGACCTAAATTCATAAATATTAGAACCCTGACTATGCTCATGCCTCCAAAACACAGCAGCAGCAGAAACGTCGTCAGGAAGCTATAAATATATATGTACATACACTTTCAGCTGGAGAGAGTGAACCCAAAGTGGAAGAAAAAAAAAAGAAGACACCACTACGTAAGAGAAATGAAATCGAACAGACAAACAAAAAATTAAGACACCATGAAAAATCTTATCTGTACCTAAAATATGAAAAAATATTAATTTTTTACGACTGGCTGACTGCACCGTGTGCGCAGTTTCAGGATCAGCAGAGCACAGACAGTAGTGTGTGTGCAGCAGAAACGTCGTCAGGAAGCTATAAATATATATGTACATACACTTTCAGCTGGAGAGAGTGAACCCAAAGTGGAAGAAAAAAAAAAGAAGACACCACTACGTAAGAGAAATGAAATCGAACAGACAAACAAAAAATTAAGACACCATGAAAAATCTTATCTGTACCTAAAGTATGAAAAAATATTAATTTTCACGACTGGCTGACTGCACCGTGTGCGCAGTTTTAGGATCAGCAGAGCACAGACAGTAGTGTGTGTGTGTGTGTGTGTGTGTGTGTGTGTGTGTGTGTGTGTGTGGTGTTTAGTACTGTAGTGTATTCAGTAGTGTCGAAATCCAGTGTAATAAACACAATACGGGGTTTCCCCCCCAGTCACATAAAAAAAAAACACACATAAAAAGACAAGCGACTCTCCATAAATATTATTTTTGGCTTTCACATGCTAAGAGAGGTTTCGAATTTCCTTTAACATGACTACACGTCCTATTTATACAGTAAGTATCTGTATAGGGATCGTTAAGACGGAATATAGTACAGAGAGGAACTATTAGAGATCAGTAGTACCTGTGAGTGTTGCACTCGACACCAAAATCAAGTTCATCACAAAAATACAGCAAGCTTCAAGAATTGTAAATAGGACACACCCCCTCCCCCCTCCTCCCCCCGAAAACAACAACAACAAAAACAATCCGAAGAAAAAAGATGTATACATACAAACTATTTACATCTTGCATATAAAGAAGAAGTAAGGCTGCAGACACAGTAGACCATCAGCAGCCCACATTTCTTCCTAATCCTGCTGCGAATGCGGCAGCAACCGGATATGACGTCGTGCGACTCCGTTGAGCTCGAGAGCGTCGCTATAATACTTTCTTCCTCTTGTGTTTGCACGAGAGGCCACACCATGATGTTCTACCAATCGCTCGTGTTTACAATCCAGAATCGACCGAAATGCAAAAAAAAAAAAAGTCTTCGCAGCGAGCGATTTTCGGTTTTTGAGTGTGAATGGACGCCGCAAAAAGTGTAGTGTGACCGCAGCCTGAGGGAGGAGGGAGCGGGAGTAGGAGCAGGGCAGTAGTACTGATTAAATAAAAGGTTATTGTGTGGTAAAGTAGTCAAAACGCCAGTGTCAGAAGAGTGAAGGACAGGACTATTAGCTCGTCCTGTCTCCACATGCACACTGCACCAGTGTACTCGGAAACGCACTAACGCTTTATCAGGTTTCTGGTTTTTTTTTTGTTATACCACGACTTCCGAGTTCTACCCAAACCCCAGCGCACTCTCCCTGGGTATAGTGCATAAGCCTTTTGTAGCCTTTTCCTCCACACTTCCAGCGCTTTCACTGTTTCAGAGGCATAATGCCGGATAGATACTGTTAAAGTGGTCGTACTTTTGCTACGGGATGCTACAGTGATCAGTGACGATGAGGAACCAGCGTTAACTTAGCGTCGAATTAACCCAAAAACTAAAGAGAATGAGATCTACACGCTGTACCTTTCGAGAAATATATACGCCTGGCTTTAAGTTATGGAGTAAAAATGACACGAAAGCAAGAAAAAGAGCAAATGGAGAATGCCAAATCTGAAATAAATACGCCATCGTTCACCAAGCAACATTTCACAGAGACAGTAACTATCTCACACACACACACACACAGTCCATGAATGAATGCAGTAATAAATGAAGAATCAACAAGTTAATTCATGTCTCTTGGAAAAAATTTGTAGTCACAGTCCAGCTTTCAGGAAGTCACTCCAATAAATGATCATTATATATGAGATCATATATATTTCCAAATATTTGTCAGCTTTCCCTGGAGTGACCAAACTAATCTGTCCTTTATTTAACCTTAACTTAAAAATCTGAGGTTGGGGTAAAATTATTTGCACCCTGATTATACCAATAATAAAAAATAAAAGCTAAAGCTCAAAATAGCACCTGCATTCAAGTAAAATACTCTGCTAACGTTTAACACGGACGTTCCTACGAGAGCGAGACAGACGGAGTGCCTGTAAGATCTGTACAAACCTTCTTGACACACTAACAGCCCGATGCGGTGACTCGCGCTGGGAGTTCACGCGTTACACGTGTTAAGCGTGATCTCCGCTCCCAGCTGCTGATATGGGGCTCATTCAAATATCTGGGGAAAGGAAACTATTAATGCCATGATATTTATAGCTATGGGGTGTTATAGGGGCAGTAGTGTTCGCTGTAGATCAGTAGGATCAGAACTTGCAGTCTGTGGCCATACATTAAAAAGAGCTAGAGGAGGAGAAGAGCTCGAGAATATAGAATGCAATACGATTTTTGTGAGTAGTTTTGGCTTTGTGGGTGAGGTAGGCCGTGTCGCAGCTCGACTGACGGCGGTACATTTTCTCGAACTGGCAGGAGAGTTTGGAGCAGTAGTAATTTTGTACACTTTCTTTTGTTAGTGATCTCTGACCGTCGCTCCGCTCAGGCTTCTTTTACATCTTGATGTCCTCGTCCACGCTGAGTTGAGACAGGGTCTTTTTGATGCGCAGGGCGGTCAGTCGAGCGGCACCGTTGGCATACCAGCACTCCCTCATAATCTTCCCCATCACACGCAAAGCCTGAGAGACAGGAAGCAGGACAATGAGAGGGAGTGACATTTATATCCCACGATGGAGATGTGTTTAGCCGAGAAGTCTTAAAGAATGGTGATCAGTATGAGGTAGTATACGGTGACTTGTTAATTTAATAAAGTAAAGTATAGTACATAATCGAGCAAATAAGAGCAATTTACATCACCGTAGAGGTGGCAAAAGTACAAACATCCTTCACACAAGTAGAAGTACAGATACTCATGTTTTAAAAGACTCTGGTAAAAGACTGAATTACTGACTACACTTTTTTCACTTAAGTTAAAGTAAAGAAGTTTGACATGTACTTAAGTAAAAAGTAGCCATTACTCCTATCTGTTTAGTGTCACGCCGGAAACTAGACCTCACGTCATATTAATATAAAATAATTTCAAAACAACCACCATATAGAACACAAGCAGAGAAAAGATGATGATGATCAGGAAAGTCTTTGTTCTCAGTCACGTTTGCATCACTGACTCCCTCTGTCTCATCCACGTTAACCCCATATTTCTTGTTCCCTTCTGCCTCACTAATTGTGAGCTTCATAAACTAGCCTAGAGCATAACTCTCTGTTATTAAATTCTGATAAGAGAGATTTTGCTCATCGGCCCAAAAACCAGTAAACAGAAGCTCCAGCATTTCAACCTGCATTTAGAAGGATGTACAGTAACTACTAGTTCAACACTTGGGAGTTCTTTTAGAAAGCAACTTGTCTTTTGAAAATCATATCATCCACATTACAAAAACTACCTTCTTCCAAATTAGAAATATTGCTACGCTTAGTAATATGTCTATATCTGATGCAGAAAGTCTCGTCCATGCATTCATGACCTTCAGACTGGACTATTGTAACGCATTAGGTTAATGCTTTATAGAATTGGAGAGTTAAGGCATTACCAGGTGGATGTCCTGCTTCATTAATATACAAGCTACAGTTAGTCCAGAATGCAATTCTCACAAGGTCGAGAAAATATGACCATATAACCCCAATCTTATCGTCCCTACACTGGCTACCTGTTAAACTTCGAATCAAATACAAACTACTGCTACTTTCCTACAAAACCCTAAATGATTTGGCTCCCATGTATCTCTCCAGTCTTCAAACACGCTATGATCCGTCATGCTCTTTGAGATCTCAACATCTCAGGACTTCTAGTAGTTCCTAGAATAGCAAAATCCACTAAAGGCGGAAGAGCATTCTCACATTTAGCTCCTAAACTTTGGAATAGTCTTCCTGACCATGTTCGTGGCTCAGACACACACTCCCAGTTTAAGCACAGATTAAAAACGTATCTTTATAGCGAGTCCTACACATAACACACATCACATATCATAACCTTGTGCTCCAGCACATCTGATCACATGCACATTATAAACCTGTGCTGTTAATATCATGAACAACAGCTGGAACAACCGGAAATTGCGCCAGCTCCAGTCACATCCCACCTCATGAAGATTGTGGACCCCGCGAACATCCCGAACCATTTAGAGACGTACCAGCGCAATTCAGATCCCACTTCATGTGGAGTTTGGACATTGGACCCCTTTGTGTGTTTAAAGGTGTGTGTTTGTGTGTTTATTTACTGAGTTGCTCAGTAGCTCCTGGTTCCATAAAGTCAAATGACTATAAGACTGTAGAAAGATCATTACTCATAATCTTACACTCCAGTGCTCATGTTAGTTCTCACTCTCCAGTCTTCTGTATTGTTTAAAGACTATAATCACACTCTTGATGTCACCCAAATGAGGATGGGTTCTCCTTTTGAGTCTGGTTCCTCTCAAGGTTTCTTCCTCATAACATCTAAGGGAGTTTTTTCTTGCCACAGTCACCATGGCTGCTCATCAGGTACAAATACACCATTCACCTTAACTCTTAAATTCTGTAAAGACTCTTTGAGACAATGTCTATTGTTCAAAGCGCTATAGAAATAAAGTTGAACTTGAGTGATAGCCAGGAAATGATACACCAACCTACACAACAGGTTGGTGGGCTGAAAACAGCACGCAATGAGAAGAAAAAATACTGATCATGTCACCAACTAAAGTAACGAGCCTGATTTAAATATGTAAGCAGTAGAAAGTACAAATATTTGTGTGAAACATTTAATAAGTCCAAGTAAAAAGTTGGTCGAAAAATAAATAGTGAAGTACTGATACCAGAATAATCGACAAAAGTACAGTAACAAAGTATACGTATGCCCGTTTTTTTCTCATCGTTATCGTCGTCGTAACGCCGAAAAGGCGCAAGTCGAACCATCGTAACTCGGGGACCATCTCTATATATGTATATTCATAAACGTGTGCGTGTTGTGTATATATACCTCATAGCTCTGCCACCAGTTTGGTACATTGGGTCGTAACCTCTGGTCACACACCACCTTTCTCATCTCCTCTATGGACGGGTCAGAGGGCACCAGGTCATAGTACGGGAGCTGGTATTCCTCATGGATACCTGACACACACACACACACACACACAGGAAAAATATAATGCTACCTGAAAGCATTACTGAGAAACACTATATGCGTCATGATATGCAGGTAGACACAACTCCTCCCAATAGCTGTCAAATCTAAGAAGTGAGTATTGTAGTGTCATTTCTGACTTGAAGCACAGTCACAGCTGTTGAATTTTTGGTTCAGATGGATAGGAAGGTGTTAATAACACTTCTGTAAAGCTTCACACAGTATAGTGCTCTATAAGGAAACGTTTATTTAGCAATTTTTGGAGTGTCCAGTGTATCAGCGGTGTATAAAGCTTTAATAAGACATATTCCAAGACAAGAACGTCTACAAGACTGTGGGGTTTGCAGTTTATTACCTTGTTTGTCTAATTAACAAAATTAGGTGAGTGAAAGATGTAAGTGATAACAGCTAATCATGGCATTCGATTTTACTAAAATCGAATGTGATTATAAATAGAAGACCTATTTTGAAGGAGAATCATAATAATGGAGTGCAAACTGCTGTGGTACAAGTAGAATAAGACACTCTGGAATGTAAAGGTAAATTAAAGTTAGGGTTAGGGTCTTTTATTTCTTTTAACTATGTTAGAAAGCTGGGGTTAAAGCGCAGGATCAGCCATGATACAGTGACCATGGAGTACAGAGGGTTAAGTTTGCTCAAGGGCCCCAACAGTGGCAGCTTAGTGATAGCAAAACTTGAACCCCCATTCTTCCGAGCAGTGAGCTACCACCTTCCGATGTGCTATTATTAGAAAACAATTAAATATAGGGGTGGAATTTAGACGCATGCGTGGCATCAGGCGCCACTAATTTGTTCATTCATTTGATATAACATTATGCCCATGTTTTATTCCTTATAAATGAATTGTATTCTTTCATCATTTATTTCCTATGGATATTATAAAACAAATACAAATTGTTCACTCTCTAATGTAGCATTTATTTCAAGAATAATAATAATAAAAAAAGTGAATTCCATCTGTCTGCTTGTTTCCCTGGATCTCTGCCTCGTCTTTCCATCAAACGGTTCACATTTTTATTTTCACCCAAGTCCCTTAAGAGCAAACGATTCTATCGTGTTGCTCCGGTTGCATTTAGAGAAAGTATGATTCCGCTCGCCTAGCGTGCAGGCGTTTTATAAAGTGAGCTAACAGCCTTTTCTCTCAGGCTGGTCTCACCTCCGGCATTGCAGCGGCGTGCGATCTCCCAGTACACCAGCCCCAGAGCGTAGATGTCAGCACATTTAAAGGAGTCAAAGTGGCACATGTTGATAGTCTCATCCAACACCTCGGGAGCCATGTACCTGAAAGACACACATCAAACCATTTAGATAGAAACACAACCAGTGTATACTGCAACACTTGGTGGGATCTGGCTGACATTTATGTGACAGATTGTTTAAATGTGTGGGTGGGATTTGTGCGTGTGCGTGTGTGTGTGTGTGTGTGGTAGAGTCGCACTACCTCTTGGTGCCTACGCGCTGGTTGGGGGCGATGTCAATGGTATCTGTCACAGACTCATGGCGTACTGCGAGGCCCAGATCAGCGATGGCACACGTGAGATTTTTCTTTACCAGAATGTTCTTTGATTTCAGGTCACGGTGAGCAATACCAGGCTTACCTGAGTGACAGCAGAAAAAATCCTTTTAGATTAAAGCATTTAAAGAACATTCTCACCCGATCCGTCTAAATGATGGAATGCTATTTATAATGTTTACTAATAAAAAAACAAATGCAACTGGATTAAATAGACATGTGGCACCAGACAGCCCTCGCCCCTACCTCTTAAAAAAAATAGCAAAATGTTTAGGAACATTTCCAAATCTCACACCCGTTTACACATACCCTGAGTGCCCAGGATCTCCATATGCAGGTGTGCCAGGCCACTGGCAGCAGAAAGAGCCAGTTTGATCATGATCTCGATGGTGACGGAGTATCGGTTCAGATAATCAAACAGAGAGCCGTGCTCGTGATAATCAGAAACCAGCCACAACTGAGTCCATGTGCCATTATCTGGAAGAGACAAACAGAGTGATGAACTGAACTGCATGTTAGCCAGTGTTACATTAGGGTATCTATATCTAGTTAGAAAGCTTTCTAGTATTAGAAAATCATGGTGTATTATCATTTATAGTTTGCTTACACAGTGGCTCATAATAAAATACATACAATGACACCATGACCCATACACTTCCTCATGCAATTATTTAATCAGCCCATCATGTGGCAGCAGCACAATGCAGAAAATCATACAAATATAAGTAATGAAAACACATCACCCATCATAATTCCATTGTCGGTGAATTTGACAGTGGAATAATTGGTGCCAGAGTATTTCAATACCTGCTAATTTTTTAGGATTTTTACAAGACAGTCTACAGTTTTACACTAGAGTTTACTCAGAGTTGTGCAATAAAAAAAAAAAAGAAACCAGTGAGTCAAATCTGTTTAATGGAAAACACTATTGTTGAGGTCAACCAAGAAAGGTCAGGCTGATTCAATGATTGAAAGGGTACAGTAACTCATACCATTCTGATGAGCAGAAAACTAAAAAAAAAATATAAATAAATAAATAAATAAAAATGTAACCTCAAGGTGGATAAAATGAGAAGACCACTGAAGCTGCAGTGGGCACAGGCTCACCAAAAACCTGGACAGTTGATTTCAGACAGATGGTATGGCCAGAATTTGGTATGCATGAATCCAAATAGTCTTGTGTCCCATAGCCTGTAAAGCATTGTCGCTGACTAGATGTAATCCTACAATGCCACAATTTACCATCTTCTAATGGCATCTTCTAAAAGTCTGGATAACAACAAACATGACAACAAGTTCAATGTTCTTCATTCCTAACTGATGAACAGATCTGAAGCTAAGTCAATCAAATATGGAATGTGGACCAAATGGAAGATCCACAGTATAAAAGTGCAACTGAAAAATCTGCAAGAACGGTATGACGTAATCATCTCAACATTTTGTGGAATCATTGCCATGAAAGATCTGTAGGACCTTACCAATATCAGTACAGGGTTCTTAAAGTTCCTATATCGTGGTAATTATATGTCAGTGTGGTATTTTGATAGAACAGATGAAGGGCTGCTTTACACCTTTGTATTAATTGCCCTTCTGGTTACATAACCTCGTTACATTAATACTACATGAAATGTCTTGAGGAGATCTCTGATCATTCAGTCACAAAGTAGCTTACAATATGGTAAAGTCAGGTAGTGATGTACGATGAGGAGGCCTGGGGTGCAATCAGCATTCCAATTCATCCCAAAGGTGTACAATATGGTTAAGGTCAGAGCTCTAAAGCAGACCATTCAAGATCTCCCACTCTAACGCATGTAAGCCATATCTACATAGAGCTTGCTTTGTGCATAGGGACACCGTCATGCTGAAACAGGTTTGGGTCTCAACTGAAGGGACAATTTGATACTAATATATCCAAATACAACTGATATAATTGTGTGCCTCCAATTTAGTGGTAACAGTTTGGGGACCAGCCACATATGGCTGAAAAAAAATCAGGTGTCCCAATACATGTGGTGTCTACTTGGTGAAATTACTCTTAATTTGCCCTTAGACAGAGATCACACAGATGGTGGAATTTGAATTCCAACAATATCACAGCATCGTGTGTGTTGTCTGATTTAAAGGGGTGGCATATATAAAAAACAAAACAAAAAACAAAACAAAAAAAAACATAAATATGTAATTTTAAATAATTTTGTGTCCATCACAATGCATATGCACAAAGAGAGAGGTCTACATACATGTGTTTTTTCCACACATCCCACAAACGACAACCGAATTGTTTTCATTAGTAAAGTATACGTAATGTTTCTGCTAGACTTGTGCTTTATTTGCATCCTAGGACTGAGTGGTCTCACTTAAAACCAAACTAGAGATGTAGTTCAGTGTAACAGCTAAAAGTGTGTTTGGGTATTCATGTGCGTGCGTGTTTTAGTTTTGCAGTTCTCCACACGTGTTGAACTGTACAGCAGTCACTCTGGTCTGGGCACATAATGGGGTTTGAGAAGTGCTATTATTTTCAGCCATTTGTGAGGTGTTCTTGCAGAAGCTCACATTTTAATAATGAATTAATAATTACTACTTCATGCATAGCTTGTAATTTACATTGCCCAAGATAGCCAGGCAAGTTTGCTAGTAGCTCTCTCCATTTCATGTTCTGTGTTATTGGTATTGGTTGCTATAGGGCCTGAGAGGTGCTTAGCCTGAGCTGCCAAAAATGTAGGCATTTGCAGCCCTTTAACAAAGCTCCATCAGCTGTGCACTGAACTTATAGATTTTGACCACATACAGGACGCAGCTGGCGGCTCATAGGTCCACTGCACCTGATGTAAAGCTAAGCCTATGCAAATTCATTGTCAGCAGCTAAAAAGGGTGTCTAGACCTTGATTCTTAGGCTTCCCACAACTTGGCACATATTTGAGCCCAAGCCAAAAAATATTTAAAAAAGAATGAAGATTATAGACATGTTTGTTTGTATTAATTTGCTGATTACCACAAAATGGTAAAAGTGAAACAAAACTGTGGATACATCCACTTTATAATAAATAAATATGAATAAATATAATAAATACAGCCATTTATTACCAGATATTATTCACACACACACACACACACTCTACAACAAGTGATTCTTGAGTGTCACATTGCTGGGACAAGCATACCAGTTCAAAGTTCTCTCCTTTAGGTGCTCTAACCCCTCTGATAATCAGAAGAGACCAAGTTCTTTAAAACTTAGACAACTGTGCGTTCAACCGAGAACTGTTTCTTTTTGCAAGACACATACAGGCTTCACCCAAATCTAGGATCTCATCTTCAGATTAAATTCTCAGTAGAGTTCATCAACACTTAGGAATGTCACTTATTTTACTGTCAAACAGCTGAATGTAGGAAGAACGATACATCTTCCAGCCCGTTCACCCGCGTCACACACCAGCAAGCTGCGACTGGGCCACTCTTTTCCAATGTCAATTTCTAAAAATGCCAGGCCTACTGACCGCAGTTGCAGCATTGTTGCCTTTGGGGCTGCTAGTACCAGCTTTTTAAATCTAGGTTACCAGCCTGCTGGAGACATATGACCTTCCTCACAAGAGGGGTATCTTTTAAATCTCTCTGCCAATGGCAAGTTTACTAATAAGCACAGTTCTTAAAATAAAAAAAAAACCCTTGCAGAATGCATTAACCCACAACTGGTCTCTCACACTGCGGTATGCATTTCCACCTGGGCTTTCTCTTAGTTTACCTTTGTTGTCAGCTGCAATGAAGCCCAGGATGTTCTCATGTCGTAGCATGATGGTCTGATAGATCTCAGCTTCACGAAACCAGGAGCGTTCTTCTCGAGAGGAGAAAATCTTCACGGCCACGTCTCCTCCTCTCCACTTTCCCCTCCACACCTCTCCAAAGCGGCCTTTCCCTATGATCTCCTGCAGCACAATAGTCCGGGCTACTGTTCTCTGCACAAACAGAGGTAGACCTGTCCAGAGAGGGGAAAAAAAAGAGAGAACACAAGACTAGATTAGATCTTTATGCAGTTACTTGGTGCAGAGAACACCACTTTAGTCCGCTTGTGTACTTGCAAAACTCCAATGATCATAAAAGGTCTAATATCTTTGTTAGACATGTGATATTAAACACAAGGTCATTAGTGTTTGACTAGCAGAGGTGAACAAATTATACACGTATTATTTAGCCTACAAAGTAAATAAAAGCTCTATCATGTTTCCCAAACCCATGTTTTGATTGGAAACTGACTGATGATGTTAAAAAGTGGCATACAATGTATTATAACTTGTGGTGAGCTAATCAGCAAAATAATACAAACAAACAAGTCTATAATCTTCATTCTTTTTTAAATATTTTTTGACTTGGGCTCAAATATGTGCTAAATTAAATAAGTCAGAAATTCAGTGGTGATTATGACTGCTTTGTGTTACACTTTATCTTGATTGGAATTTTAGTCAGTATTTCTACCTGCACCTTAAGGTGCATTGTTCCACCATAAAACAGATGGGAAAAAGTTGGTTGAACTGAAGCTAATGCTGACCTGAACCAGAGCCAGATGTGGACAGGTCGTAGATGAGGTCCTGTAGAGTTTTATCCTTGGCCAGGTACAGGTGCTCAGTGCTGGGATCCTCCACCTCCAGTCTCTGTCTGTGGCCATAGGCTCTCTGATGGTGTTGGAAAAGGAAGAGGCCCAGCAGCACCAGTAAAAACAGTGCAAACAGGGGACCTGCAACCACGGCGACCAGCTCCACCGGCCCCCAGCCGCCCATCATGGCCGAAGAGTTAGGCTGCACAGTCACTAAAGAGGCATGACAGGTCAAAAAACATTAATTAAATCCTAACACCAATATAGTATTAATATTTCTAATCACTAAAATTATTCTTTGTTTTAGTAGGCATTGATTTTCAGAAGCTATAACAATGGTCCTGACTGCATGGTGTTCTTTCATGTACTCATTGCAGCACTTTTATGGTACATGCACGAAAATATAGATGGCGATTGCTTCACGTGAACTGCTTTTTTTCTGTGTATAATTCAGCTTAATGGTGCATGTTTTATGTTTATTTAAGCATTTTTGGAAGAAGCTTAGAAATTATCTGAAGTAAAACATTTTTAGCTTTAAGATAAAGAAACAATATAGACTGCTGACAGAATGACTTTTTGCAGCTGTTTAATAAAAATAATAAATTGAAGTGTTTCACGTATGTTACATAACATTAACCATGACTATAAATGGATTAAAAAAAAAAAAAAGTATGGAAGGACATTCTTGAAGTTTATTTTCAAAATAGCTGTGCTGTAAGTGGGTGCAGATTTTAGAGCAAAATCAACTTTACGGTGGTATCTTGACTCCACCCTTCGTGGCACGTATGACACTTACCGGAGTGCACCTTGAGGTCGAGACTGTTGCAGTAGTCTGTATAGCAGCAGTGGATGTTGAGCAGCCCCTCGGCACTCAAGCAGAAGAAGGGTTGCCCAGGAGGGACCAGCTTCTCTTTATCGATGCAGATTCGAACATGCTGCTCCTGGCCATCAATAAGAGAAGTCGAAGCCATGCAGGCTCCCGTCGTCTCACAGCGGTAGCCATTCTTTTCACACTGAGACGTAGTGCAGTTACACAACAGACCTAGAGAGAGAACGAGAGAGACACAGACTTGTGAAAAAACACTTTTCGTAAATCTAATGCTGCTCACAATCTCTTCATGGAACAGGGAGTACAGAGATTTTAGCACACTGATGTATAGCTTTCAACCACCACCTGACATTTTATCCATCGCACATTTAAAAACATGAACTCAGCTAATGGCATTTGGGATCGTGTCTGGATTTTATTTCTAAATAACTTCCCCAAACGAATGAATACAAATACATTTCTCATGCAACCATGCAATTGATAACACCAACATGGACGAAATCGAGTGAATTAGCAAACAATTGAAACCCCATGAATAATCTGATTCAAAATACCAAGAAAAACAAACGTATAATAGATTAGTTTTGCTGCATTTGTTCCATAGAAATCGATGTTTTTTTGTTTTTTTTTTCTGGAAAAACAGAACAGCACACCGTCTCTCTAGACATCAACAGGTTGATAAAGATGAAACATATAGAAGTGAACCAGTGGCAAAAATAACCATAGTTTTTGGTCAACTGTGAAAATGTTCTCAGAAAAACAGCATACATAACAAAAGGACAAATATACTGTACATGAGGATCAGACAGTGTCAGCTCATGAAATGTTTTGACGGAATAAGAACAAAGTCAAACCACGTGTCCATGTTCCTTGGCCAGACTGCACAATCTAGTGCCAAATCTAGGATGTCTGTGTTGTGGCTCTTAAAAAAAAAAAGAAAAACCAAAGGAAAAAAAAAAAGTAATTTATCTTCTCTGACAGAATGGTGCAGCCTGGAACATTTGGTTTGTGTTCAATTGATTTAAATGGAGGCACAAAATAACTACACCATATACTTAAACATCGGGTCGTTTTCATGAATCTCTTATTTAATTTGACAAAGAAATACACCAGAGACGGAAAAGTCAAGTACTATTACAAAGGCAATGCCCACATGAACAGGCTGAAGAGGCACAAATCTGATTTCCTGTCTAAATATGGCACAAATCTTTTCATACTTCGATTGCTTTCATATATGGTCTTGGATCAGATACAGAGTTGATATGTTGCTATTTGACAATAATGAGAATGGCCAAGTTTGAAACTTCTGTGACTGCACTATAAGGTTTGTAGACACCTGACCACTAGATATCGTATGTGCTTTTTGAACATTCCATTCCACATTTAGTCTTCATTTACAATTCTAATCACCTCCACTTTTCTGGCAAGATGTTTCAATACATTTTAGAGTTGAAATTTGTGCTCAATCACCTTCAAGTGTATTAGTTAAATCAGGTACTGATGTAGATGATGAGGTTTGAAGTGCAGGCAGGGTTATAATTCATCCCAAAGGTGTTCAATAGGGTTGAGGTCAGAGTTTTATAGCCAGCGACTCAAGATCTTCCATTGCAAACCAAGTAAACCATATGTTCATGGAGCTGGCTTTGTGCACAGAAGCATCGTCATGCTACAACAGGTTTGGGTCTCCTAATCCAAGTAAAGGGAAATTTTAATGCTACCGCATCCAAATTCATTCTATACATTGTATGTGCTTCCAATTTTGTGGTAACACTTTTTGGAAAGAGCCACAAATTACCGGAGAGGACACGTGTCCCCGTAACATATAGTGTTTATTCAATGGACATGAGTATTGATTTATTCGACAGGTATTTGGGAACCCATTTCGAGTAAATCTGAAACAACTGGCTAAGAAACACATACATGAGAGAACTTCCTGTTAGACATTAGCATTTAAATTAAAAGGCACATGTGGGTCAATTGTGGTTACAAACATAAACCAGTAATATAGACCAAACCAATCAAAGCAAAAAATCTTATTGTACAACCAAACTTGGGAGAATCGATTACACTGTCCTAATACGGTGCAATTACTAGAGCTCATATCCTGACCCAAAACCAACATTTTAAGAAAACACTTATTCAATTCTGCTAGAATTACCAAAATTAAGATCTTCCTGGAAACTGAGGACTTTTTTACGGTTTCAGGTTTTTGCATCACATTTTGTTTGGTCACTGTACATTCTTTGACATGCTCTGCTCCCTAGTCCCCTTGTGCTTCACAGCTTTCTGCCACTGTTGGTTTGAAAACTGCAGGTACTTTGACACAATGCTTTTAATAACTGTAGCATTTAATTTTCATATTTAAAGGACACAGACGCACTTTGGTATTTCCCCGCATTCACAGTCATACTCAAAGTTTTTTATAAGCGGGCGCGCGCACACACACACACACACACACACACACACACACACCTGTCAGTATGGCCTGCAGGACAGTTTGCTGTTATAAACAGCGCTGATTGTTGTTTAAGGAAATGGCAGACACATAACAAAGTCATAAAGAAAGACACACATTCTGTATACAGGAATGTTAACATTTACGATTCACAAAAGGCACATTTTAACTGAAAACACAATTAAATCTTGACTGATTAGTGCATATTTTATAGATCATGAGACAATCCTTTCTTTCTCCACACTTTGGCCTATCAAGCACTTTGGTAGAGAACTTGGATCCTTGAATTCATTCGTGAACTCCAATCTGCATATTGTGGTCTTGATGTTTCTTCTCCCAAAGTCTTCTTAGAATGGTGGAGTACAGTGGATTGTAGCTGTTGTTGATGAGGGCTTTGCCTGTTGCTTTTAGCTTTTTCTTCACAGTTCTCACATTGTGTCTGTCACAAACTGTTGTTTATTTTCTTGGTCCACATATGCAGTTACTGGTTGTTAGTACATCATGATTTCTTGATGTTTTCAGGACGCTTCTAATTGTTGCACTGGCCATGTGCAAGAGTTGTGCAACGGTTGTGCGAAGGTTCTAATAGATTTTCTCTCGGGTTTTAAATGACTTGCTTCTCTCCCATAGACATCTTCCTAGTCTTAAAGTTGGTTTATTATTTTTAACAAATGCAGTATTCACAGGAGAAACCCAGGGTCCAAACTAGGAGTAGCCAGTTGGAGCTATTAACTGTTAAAAGATCAGTCTCACAGAACACACCTGGGCAACAAGAAACACCTGAGAGTCACATGTTTCAATATTTTTGAATACCTAAAAAAAACGTGGGTGCATGCAAACATCTACCGTAATTTCCGGACTATATAGTGCACCCATATATAAGCCGCAACCACTGGATTTTACAAATATTTTTATTTTTACCATAAATAAGCCGACCTGTCTGTAACCCGCACCTGTCTAAACTAATGTACTTTACACAGGCTTTAACGAAAGACACGTTACACACGGTGTAACGGGTGAAATATGTTGCGCTTCCTTTGGGGGGATAGCGGTATTTTGGGAATAACCAGGCACTGCATTTTTCCGGTATTACTGCGTGTGTGCAAGACCCAGGATTATGTGTTTATTATTTTCTGATGCTCATTTCTAAGTTTCTTTGACTAACCCTTAATGCTGTTGCCAAAAAAAATTAAAAAACACGAGTTTTGGAAACCTGTCTGTGCTTATATGATTTCTGTTGCAACTGGATTTAGCGAGCTCTCCCTTCACACAGACTCAACACGTTACAACGACTTGTATCTAAACAGTAGCCGACCAAGAAAGTCATTGTTCACTGTCTTCCTACTTCCTTTCACAACAATTTCTCTCAGAAGTTTGTCTTTTGGCATCGTCGTGCGTTTAAAAATCACCCGCTGGAAGTTTTTTCTCCTGAAGACGTACAGCTCAGAACACAGGTGAGGTGCGTTTTTTGTTTTCCGTTCGGAAATTTCATTGGTCTAATGTTATGGGGTTTAGTTTTTTGGCTTCAAGTTTGTGAAACCGGGAAAAACCCAGAAATAAATTCATTAATAAGCCGCTTCGTTGTTTAAGCCACGGGGTTCAAAACGTGGAAAAAAAATAGCTGAAATTTTGATTTATTTTTTCATTCGTCTTGATCTCAAACCTACGTCTTTTATGTATAGCAAAAACAACAAAAAAATATATCGGACTTGTTGTTCCAATATTGTCCTTGTGAATAATGAAGGCAGCCTCAATTGTAGGCAAATGCCTGGAAATTGTATACACTGAGGACTAACTTCCTTTAGTCCACATTGAACAGCCTATTTAAGAGACAGTGTGATGTAAAAATAGGACACTTGGATTGCTAAATAAGCCTTTATACTTCACCTGTGTGTGTGCGTGTGTTTATATGTGTGTCTCCTCACATATCTGAACCAGCGTCGCCACCCTTATTCCAAGCTCTGCTCTGTCAGCAATCTTTAAAAGTTCAGAGACAGAGGATGGAGCCGGTAAATGCACACCTATACACTACAAAGAAAGCCGGCCTGTTAGAATTTCTCAACATCAACCACAGACTCGAGATGTCAGAACCCTTCTGTGAGCGTGTGTGTGCTTGAAAACTGAAGTCGGGTTGTTCGGTCGTGTGTGTAGGAAGGAATGTTTTCATATGTACGAGCATGCCTTCGCCCCTTTATTTTCTCCTACACTCCGGGAAAAAAAACGAGCATTGTATTAGTGTTACAGCCACACATTAAAGGAATTAGAGGAATGTTCCTATTCTTAACCGTAACCTTTATCTGCTGCATGTGGATCATGTGTAATCACATAGATAGGAATTGAGTCTCAGTACTGAGTAAAAGCAAAAAAAAAATAAAACTGATTTAGAGAAACTTTTCTACAATGGAGTTTCTTCGAGTGCGTAGTTGACCACTTTCGTCCATTATTCACTCAAAAATAATGTAAATTAAGCGATAAGTCTGCATTCATTATTCTTTTACAGATGGGTGTTTAAGGGACCCATGTCTCCCCATGTGTTATGAATATTTCAATGTTGGAAGTTGGATTAAACTACACAAGAACTCTGGCAAAACATTCCATCACGTCATTCTCCTGTCCTCCCCTTACAAGCCCTGAATTGTTCAACTGTAAGAGCTGTCATATTGAATTGTCTAAACATCTAAACATCTACACACAATAATTTTTTATTTGCTTCCTGAGAGATTTCCCATAGTCTTCTCAGGAAGAATACAGGTGTTTCACATAGAGTGACTCGTCCAGCTTACTCATGGAGAAACTATATACAAGCCAGTCACAAGGTGGCCGTGATCCAAATGATCTACACTTCACTGTGATGTGACAAATGTTGACTGATTTGCTATGGCGATAGTAAACAAAACCTCTCTGAAGTTTCGGCTACTGACTGAAACCGTCACATCGCTCGATGTGTTAAAAACCCTATTCACCTTTGGATTCATTTTTACTCATTCATAAAATTTGATTAGTCATTGTTCATTATTTATAGTAATAACCATTTCATTCATTTTGTAATTATTCATTAAATATATCCGAGATAGTTATCCCATCCAAATCCAACACTCCTCTTTCAAAAATCGAGCAAAAAACCAGCAAAGTAACTCCATATACAGTTCAAATTTGATCTATCAGTAAAGATGTTCTTACTGGGAAAGAACCTATTCTTCAGTGTGATGATATTTAATACTGGACAATACCGGTCTAAACTACAAACATTTAAGAAATTATACATAAGCAATCAAGCTCTGAGTGTAGGTCAAGGCTACAGATACTAATGATCCAGCTCGGCCCCGAAAGATGCTTCGGGTATAATCAAAGTGAAAACAGTGCGTTTGCACTAAATGAGGTGTTTAGAGTACACAGAAATTGCTATTGTCACAAGCATGTTTACGTTGTAAAGACAATCCCAGCTCGCTTGGGCACCTGTTTCAATCACATCCTAATGACACCGAATGTGGTCAGACAAAATTACTCACCTGAGAGAACTCTTCACATACCACATACAACCCCTGGAGTAGATTTTCAAGCGTCTTACTATGCTATGAAAGTGTGCACAGTAACGAGGCTTAAAACCAACTACTCCTCCTGTACCTGTACTACTCGGGTGCTCTACTGATGTCAGACCTAAACCACAAAAATGTGTAGAATGTATAAAGGCTTTCAGTGAGAGAAGACTAACGCATCATAATATGCTCATTAACCCTAAACGCTGCCATTTTACTCTCACCTGCATTTTTCAGCTGTTTGTGTATGTATGTGTGTGTGTGTAGCTTTGAACAAGAATCAATGTTAATAGAGAAATGATGAGAAAACACTCAGAGTAAAACTTACACCATGAAGCAAACCTTCTGCTATCCTGGCTATGTATGAGGGCAAATCTGAAGCTCGCCTGTCGATCTCAAATTGTGCGTCAGTCTGTATGTAAACCAGCGTGAGCATGTGTGCTGCTGTTTTTACGTCTTTATATATGTATTTATGTCTGGTTCCTTTTCCAGTTGTATTCACTACTGAGAGGGACTGAGGATCGCTACACGTACTAGATTACAATCACCGGCATGTTCTTAGTCATGACAACAGAGGGAGAAGGGAGGAGGTGCAGGGGGAGAGTGTATTATTGACCGGGTGTAAGATGATGCTCTGATTTGCTGCGCCCACAACACAGGCCAGTATGGAACGAGAAAGAAAGGCAGGGGAGGCGAGGGGAGGGGAAGAGGAAACAAGCGAGAAAGAGAGAATGCAAAAGGAAGGGTGGGAGTGAGTGAGTGCATGAGTGCGTGCGTGCAGGGGTTTGTGTCCATTTCAAACCCCCAACGCAGGATCCACGTTTTTTCAAGAAGCATTAAGAAATAGATATTAGTGATTGGTGAGGATCACGTGGTGATTTTGCCCTCATGTTCAAGTCCCAGTCCTCATCACAGGCTGTAACACAGTCCGACTTGGATGTTATAGCCATCTCAAAGCGGATCATGTTTCTCAGGCAAACACACACACACACACACACACACACACACACACACACAGTGACCATGCGGACCTCAGGGCTCCATTGTGCTCCAGTACTAATGTGTTCACCTGGAAGCAGGGAGTGAAGAGTGTCATCTTCCAGTGCAAAGATACAGAGACTGTGTGTCTGATCTCTGGGATTATATCGCAAAAACATGTCCTCCAAGTCCTTTTTTTTTAAGAGATTGTAGAGATCACACTATGAGGGACGAGTGTCAACGCAGAAATTAACAAAAGTAATAAACAGTGGACATCAGGGATACATCCTGTGGTGTACAGGAAGGTTTTGAGGCATGTAGTAAAGATTTATAACCCTAATCTAAATATTAGGATAGCACTGCTTCTATAAGGACGTTTCTACTGTTACACACGAGTAATAATAAAACAAAACAATATAAACACACAAACAATCCGTTGCTCCACAGAGCTCGGTGTTAGCATGTGCTAACTCACTAGCCTCAGTTTTATCTCCTGAGATATCCCTGAGGAAGATTCGCTTTAAGAGAACGTCGACTAACATCGAGCAACCGAACCGCACACGTTTATTAAGTACACTCCCGAAAAACAGCAGCTCCAGACCCCAAACCGGAAGAGAGAGAAGCCCTGTGTGCTAGCGGTTTAGCACCCGAGCTTCCGAATCCGAGGCGCGCCATGTTGTTGTAGCCGCTGCCAAATTCAGCGCGACCGAATAAATAAACACGGAACCCAAAATGTGTGCGAGGTGAAATCGTCCATCCAAACACTCACCGTCACACCGTGCTCCAAACAGCACCCACACCGCCAGGCACACGCTCAGGAGTCGGCCTTTATCCATCTTTAGAGTCCCATCGCATTACATTGGAGTGTTTAAAGTGCGATATTGACAGGAGAGAGCGCGAGCTTAAACCATCAAACACACACATACACTCATATACACACACACACACACATATATACGCACCGTCAGAGCCAGGCGGGCTTAAAGGCATGGGCGATTTAAAGGGGAGTAATGTGATGTAGTTAAGCCATGTGAGCCGATCAAATTAGAACTCCTCTTTAATAACACAGTGCTGTTGATTTATTAGTAATAAACTGAATATTTTTTTATTAATGGTCTATAACATAAAAAGAAAATCTCAGGTTTATTAAGTAGAAACGAGGTCTAATGAACAGGGATTTATAATTTATGGAGGTACTGAGGTGCACACACTTTTTTTTTCTTCCAAAAATCAAATTTTATTAAAATTTTAATTTGATTGAAATTTGATAAATCTGCATTTTACTATTATAATTGGTTCGTTTCTTTGGTTTTTTATTAGATAAAAATAAAACAATAAATAGAAAACATGACTGTTTATCTATGCAGTTTACTTTTCAAAGAAACGTATAGTACAATGAAAATAATCCAAATGATTCTACAATAGAGTTCAGTGCCGAATACAGCTATTTGGTGTATTTCTCTTATGAGAGACATGAAGTTGGTCCTTTTTATTTTTTGTACAAGTTTCGCCAATTTGTATTTTTTCCCCATTTTTTCCCCTCCTTCTCACATATGACATTGCCAATTTAAAGGTCACCAAATGTGGCCCACAGGCTGGAGTTCTGGCATTTCTGCTCTAGTGATCTTATAGTCAATAAACAGATTGCAAAAAATATATGTAATATATTATATAATGCAGTATTACACTGAAAAACGTGACATGGTTTGCATATAACACTACAGATTATACATTTTCAAATATGTTCTCAATCTTTCCTTGTCTTTATGTTTTAAAGAAACAGGTAAACTTACAATGAGTTGCAGTGCAGGAAAAACCCCACTTAATGCTGATAATGCATTTTACCATCTTATCAAGGGTTGCTTTTCTTATTAGTACAAGCTGAAAGTGCTGCCATTCCTTATTAAACTCAATGTTACATTTATTTCTATATTTAAGTAAATCTATGTGGTAATAGAAGGTAATGACTATGAAATTAAACAACAAGGAATCAGGAGTCTACATTCTTCACTCCAACTCCAGACTAAGAGAACTTTCATTATTAAAGAGCACCGCCTAGTGCTTGGAGCAAAACAGCAAAAAGTGAACAGGAACAGCTGTAGGAGCATGTCCACCATATATGGATTTATTAAAATGTATATATTTGGTAAATATTTCATTTAAAATGTAGCACGTTTGCAACATTTGATTATTTTGTTGTTGAGTAGCATATGTTTATTATCTACTTTACTGGGAACACTTATACAGCAGAGCTGAAGATGTTGAGGTTTTCATTGGGAGTGATGAGGATGGACGGGATTTGAAATGAGTTTATTAGAGGGACAGTGCATGCAGGACGTTTTGAAGACAAGTTGAGGAAGGCGAAATTGAGATGGTTTGGACTTGTGCAGAGGAGGGACATGGGGTATATCAGTAGGAGAATGCTGGGGATGGAGCCACCAGGAAGGAGAAAAAGAGGAAGGCCAAGGAGGAGGTTTATGGATTTGGTGAGGGAAGACATGCAGGTAGTTCGGTTGAAGGAGGCAGATTTAGAGGACAGAGGGGTATGGAGACGGATGATCCGCTGTGGCGACCCCTAATGGGAGCAGCCTGGAAGAAAAAGAAGAAGAAGACTGGGAACACTTACAGACATGTACATTCATGCAGTTAACTAATGAGGAAATCATGTGGCAGCAGACCTGTGCAAAAAAATCACGCAGATACGGGTCAAGAGGTTTAATTAACAATCACATCAATCAGAATTATAAAAGTGTTATCTCTGACACAAACACATGCATATACAACAAACACACACACACAAAAAAATTTTATCAAATAGAAAAGAAAATCTAAAGCAAATGTTGTGAGTCAGCAGATATGTTTGTCGAAATAAACAACTTTTTGATCCCAATAGCAGGTAAACTATGACAAAAATCCATTCTAATATAAAAAGGAGAAAAAAACCACTTGTATTGTGAATTATCCAAATATTCTACAAGTAATAAAACCATTATTTACCACAATTTTTGCTTTTATAATGTTTATTAAACAGTAAAATGTACCAGAAATGTAAGATTTATAATAATTACTGAATAGCAACACTCTTATATACATAGCCTGTACTTTAGACAGCACCTAGTCTATTATGACATGGAGATGATGTTCATGATTGGCTAAGCTAAGAAGCAAGTTGTCTTCTATAAAACTTCTCTCCAACTGAATATAAACTCTCTCTCTTTCTATGCACATCCAAACTTATTATTTTAGTAGTTGCTTTTAACGAATAATTGCAATAAGGAGAGCATAGAGCACTTATCACTTCGCTGTGGAGCTAATAGTGTACCCACAGTTCTCGGTCTGCTCAGATCGCTCTCTCTGAGGGTGAGGGTGCCATGTTGAACATCCAGTGGTCAGTATGAGAGAATTGTACTCAAAGCACCACATTTTTATTGCTCTAACAAAAGATACACAAATTTGTATGGTTCCATCAAACAGAAAAATTAATTAACATGATGAATAAGACATGTGTTTTCCCATGGTTACATAACGTACAGGTGTTATCACTTAGGGTGTACTCACTTTTGTTGTCAGCTATTTTAAAAATAATGGGTTATTTTCAGAGGACAGTAAATCTATACTGCTTTACAAGCTGCACACCGACTACACTAAAATATATATATTTAATTATAATTTCTACAGTAGCCTACCAAGAAAGTCATTGTTCACTGTCTTCCTCCTTCCTTTTACAACAATTTCTCTCGAGAGTTTTTCTTTTTGCATCGTTGTGCGTTTATAAATCAAAATCGGTGAAGCTTTTCTATCAGTGCCGTGTGTTTTTTCATGCCCAGTTGTTTTCAACTTGATTCGCATTTCCTGTAGACAGTCTGAGTAAGTGGCAGGTCAAACATCAGAGGATTTATGATGTGGTGCGGCCCGATTCAGTGGGAGTGCATCTGATTTAATATAAAGAATTTTATTGGTTCACCTGAACCCGTTCGGCAATTTCATTGGTTTTGTTATGTTGCTCAGTTTTTTTTTATAATAAAGTTTGTGAAACCAGGAAAAACCCCGGAAAAATCCATAAATTAGCCACTACATTGTGTAGTGCTGTCCACTGCATGACACCTGCCAAATTAGCATAAATGCAATACAATTAAATCTACATATGTTTTTATGTAGTGTTACAGCTATTTTGTAGCCTGGTTTTGTTGTATACGGAGACATTGAACAATATAGTACCTGTGTTTGTTGACAGACTGTGATTATATGGATATATTAGTGTTGTGTTGCTCCAAAGCAAACATTTCTGCTTTGAGGCACTCACATTAACTGCTCTAAAATAGTAGTAAAAATACATCATGCAGATGTACTGGGACACATCATCAGTGATGTATCTTGGGATCATTGGGTGTTTTGTGTCTTTCAACATCAGACACCCTCGTCCAGGCAACCCAGCCAGGGTTGATCAGACCCCGGCCTGTGTCCTAGGAGCAATTGCCCACGGTTCTGCCCTCTTAATCCAAAGCCATCTAGTGGCTTTCTCTGTGGCTTCAGTTGTGTTTCTAATCGCCTTCTTTTTTGCCTCCCCAGTGATGCCTAGTAGTGTGAGTACTTTGCAGAGTGAATGCCCTGCAAAACCTCTGCAACCCACCTTCAATAGCTCACAACTAGTGTTCCAGCCCGGCCTTCTACACTCTTCAACTAGCTCTTGTTACTTAGCCTGCTTCCTCTCATTGGCCTCATATAAAATCCAATAAAATCAATTGCTTGGTGGAATCTGAGACAATGATCATGTCTGGACGAAGCTGTGTGGATGATATTCTGGTATAGATCTCCAGCCGTTAATTAAGATCCACCTTCATTTGCCAGTCTGTAGAAGAAGTCTGAAGACCAGACTTTACTCTGGATTGTGGGTATAATATATCCAAGTTTTATTGATATAATATTGTCCCTTAGAGAAGTATATATTCTTGCTGACTGTCTAATAGAGCTATTTCAAACCTGTCCTAAAAAACAACAACATACTAATACCTTATTGAACTGTTTGTATGTTCGATTCCAGAACATTTTATAAAGACATTATGATTTTAAATGCAAATGGTATCATCAAATAATACTAAATCTGTGCTTTTCCTGGTTTTAGTGAACTAACAACTGACTCTCTCTCTCTCTCTCTCTCTCTCTCTCTCCATATATACATTTTCATTATAACAATTGTGCCAGTTTTGCCTGAAATAATACAACTTATTAAACTAATTAGTAGCAACTCTGCGCAATGCTTAATAATGTACTTTGTAAGAAAGCAACTATGTGCAAATTAGTTGATTACATTGCAGATTATTTAAAAGAATAGGAGCAGTAGCCATAGCATATGCACGTTCTGAAATTGTAAATATACACTTTGCCACAAGAGGGGGTATAAGACCTGATTTTTTTTTCTGGATCTAGGGCAAATCACATGCCAAATTTGAATAGGTTCCTGCTTTTTCACACCCATTTAACCCCAGGAGGTTGTGTTGTATTGCTGATTAGTTGAACCACACATGATGGGAGCCAAGAAAGCATTAAAATATGCAGTTAAAAGATTCTCAAGGATGACCTTTAGGAAACACTGTACTAGAAGTATTTAGAGCGGTATATATATGCATGTGTTTTTGCCTCTTTTGTGATCACTGTAAGATTCTCAACAGGATAATGATGCTGTGAATTCGCATTGTTCTGCTTCATTTGCTTCGAACCACATCTTCGTTTTTGGTCAAGTGGATTTAAATATGCTCTGTCATACAATCCTGATATTCTACCCGAATACACAAATTGTTTTTATAATGTATTTTTGCCCTCACAGAGCTTAAATTCTACTTTATATACCAAAGAACTTGTTTGTCCTTCATATACATCAATGAGAGTAAAACATTACCTCTGTGTGCTGCCAATGGCTATATGAAAAGGTGTGTATATGCATGGGGTAGGGGTGGTTTGTGTGTGTGTGTGTGTGTGTGTGTGTGTGTGTGTGTGTGTGTGTGTGTGTGAGTGTGTGTGTTTGGCCAAGTCTAGCTATATGAATGAAGTAGTGTCTGATGGTGCCTCATGAATGCTGTTTTGCAGGCCCAGCAGACAGGCCACCTCATTCAGACAACTTTCACCAACCCCCAACCCACTTTATATAAAACCCAGCCCCCTATGACGATCAGTGTAAACTAGAGATGAAGTAAAAATAAGATGAGAAACTATTAATTCTATCATCCCTGTCTGTCTTGATGTATCTTCCTGTTTTTTTTTTTTTAACTACTCCCTCTAATTAGTGTGTGTGTGTGTGTGTGTGTGTGTGTGTGTGTGTGTGTGTGTGTGTGGTGCGGTGTGTGCTTTGATCACTGACGCAACTAATATTTGGGTGGGCTGAAGTAAATCCATAAAACGAGAACATCGAATGATCAAAATTTGCATAATAAACAATGTGCCTGCGTGTCTGATATAGAAAGTGTGAAGCGAAATTTATTTTAAGTAAGAATCCTTATTATTCCTTATTATTTTGATCAATTTAATTAATTTGTTTGTTTTTATGGAGGAGCGTTTGTTTCGTGTAATCGCGTTTCTGTAGACATGTCGAGCACGCGCGTTACCGCTTTAAGAAACACCTTAAGTTTTCATTGAAGCGCTGAGGTGGGACCCACTGGTGTACTTCTCGTCAATAGGGCTGAACGCATTGCCCCTTTAAGAGTTTCCCAGACCCGAGGGCAGCCCCTTTGAGGTGATTGTGTCCTATGAAACTCAGTGTGTGACTGGTAGAGAGAGAGTGTGTGTGTGTGTGTGTGTGTGTGAGTGAGTGTGTGTGAGCTGCTGCTTTGCCGGTTCCATGTGAGAACCGGGTTTATGCATTGAAAACGCAACATCCTTTTTTTAAAGCTTTCTTCTGCAGGCTCTTCCACACGTGTAGACTTTATCGAATGAGAAGAACTAGATATATTTATTTTCCAGACAGTCCAAATTGAACTCAACTCTTCAAGAGGAGGAATTCGGGGTAAAAACCTGGAGACGTGTGCGAGGATTTCAGAGCTCTGAACGCCCCTCAAACTGGATAAACTCTACACATTGACCCCAACTAAGTGTTCATACAGCCGGCGTTCTGCTGTTGAGTCTGAGCTGAAGGGGGTTAGACTGAGACCTGTCTCCTGAACAGCCCAGGTGAGTGAGCCTGGTTTATAAAAGCTTTTATTTATTCTTAGTTTTAGACATCAGACTGTGTGTGTGTGTGTGTGTGTGTGTGTGTGAGACATTACAATCAATATCTTTCCGAAATGCACTGACTGCCCTAGGCAACTTTTTTCGCCTCTTTGATGGACATTTATCTTCAGTCAAACTCCTATTCATTAAAACTAAAACTTTTTCCCCATTAGGCATATGTCATATGACATTTAGCTTCAAAGTGTTTAATTTGATCAAGGAAGAAAATAATAGTTGCCTTTATTACAAAGTCTAATAGACATTTTGTCCCTTTTGGTGAACTTTGTCTAGACTCAGGTGTACAGGAACACAATGGTAACTCTGGGATAGTGTTTAAGTGTTCTTTATGCTGTCAGTAGGACCAGATGACATATTTTATGGCCTAACTGGCAAATGGGAACACAATAAGATCAGCGCTTTATGGGCTGTTTTGGAGCGAAGTTTCTGTGTAGCTCCGTTAAGATGCGTCCATTTCCGGTGCCCCGCCCCTTCAGCTCTTTTAATGAACCAGGTGTGCTGACGTGTAGTGGGCGTGGCCAAGGCGATATAAAAGGGGTGTTGAAGGTTCGGGGTGCACTTCCTGTACAGGTGTTGATGTGGTTGTACATGTACAGGTTTAAGAGGTTATCCAAAAGAAACATGGGATTGATCCCACGTTGCTATTTTATCCCTGTACCCCTGGTTCTAAATCGTATTGTTTACCAAAAAGGACAAATGTCCATTAGACTTTGTAATAAAGGCGACTCTTCTCTTCTTTCATATAAAATATAAGGCACGAGAAAGCTAATTTCCAACAAGCTTGTGGAGAAAAAAAGAATAATAATAATTATTATTGTTGTTGTTTTCCTTCTTTGTGTGTAAGAATGAAATGTGCACAATTGCTGTACTGTGTTGTAAATCAGAATTTTTTACAAGACAAAAAAAACCCTTTCTGTTTACCACTTCACTTGAAAACATGACACGAAAAAAAGCCCATACTCGCATAATGATACCCATATCAGTATTTATTTATACACTGCAGTGTTTTTTTGTTTGTTTGTTTTTCTCATACAGGATATTTCTCTTTGCTGACATGTTACAATACAGACACAATTACGGAAACTGATTTTACTCGTCTAATCACTGCAGAATATGATTTTCTTTTTTTGCCATGATCTGAATCCTACCAGAATACGGGGTTTGGGGTGTAACCTGTTTTTCAATGACTCATTTGTATTGCTGTCACTTACACAAGTCAGTATGGAAGCACTTGACCCTGGTGTATCTCTGTCCTGATAAGGATCCATGTTTTTGGGCAGCTCAGTATTGCCTAGATACTGGTGGAAGAGGGGAAAGGAATTAGCATTATCACCAAGAGCTCCAGTGCTGCATGACTTCCAGCATGGGGTGTGTGAGAGTGTGAGTTCGAGTGCATGGTGGGGGATGGTGTGTGTTTTTTCCTACTGTGAAATTAGGCCTTTGGGGAGATTTACAAATGTGGAGTGGAGCTAAAAAAAAAAAAAAGAGGTTTGATTAAAAATGACTTCAGAAAGAATTTAGTGAGTATTTCACTTTCGTCAACTGAATATTCTATCCGAGCGCATCATGCAATGCATTTTTCATATATTGCAGATTTCTAATCCTGTAACCATCTGGTCCAGTGAAAATACACTTCCGTCCGTAATGGAATAAAATGAGAGCTCAGTGACATGCAAAGCCTTCAGCCAACTGTCTGATCAGAGCCTATCAGAACTGCTGGCTTGTTCCTGGACAGAACTGGGTCATCGTTCGATTCAGCGATTCCCGTTGAGATTGTGAAATATGCCTGTTCCATATTTCACTTTCCAGATGAATGATTGAATAAATGGCCTCCTGGATTCTCGCATGCTCCTGTTCCATGCTTAGTTGAGTTAATGAAATTCACAAACATCTGGATTAAAGAAACCGTAACAGTGATATGAAGTGAGGCTTTTGAAGTAATATTCGTCAATGCATTATAACTGCTATCTTTTGTATTCATTTTTACAGAAGTAATGCTCCAAATATTCATTGGTATACCTGAAAAAGATGCAGTATTTAATTTTTTACTTCTTAATTAAATGCTTAATTATCCTCTGTGTATTATTATATGGTCAGAAAGCATGTGAAAATAAATTAGAAAATATATTGATCCTGCAGTTTTTTGGAACATGTGTTAAACTGAACACGTGTAAAGAACGATGTACTATTCAGGAGCAGAGAGAGTAAGGCTGAGGGTCATTTTCACAAATATCCACACAGTATGTGTGATTGTTCTCGAGGTTATATCTGTACTTGACTTTTCTGACTGACAGAGAGGTTTTTGTTTTTACCTGGCAGCTCTGGATATTTAGGCTGTTGGGATTTATTTAAGAGGCAGGGTTTTAAATAGAAGTTTTCAGTCAGTGGTGCCTGTGTCCTTTACAAACTACAAATCCTGCTCAGGAAACACTTGGAAGTTCTGCGTCAAACCCTATGACAGTTTTTCAAGATCTGAAGGATTCCTAGTTAAACCCCATTTACTCATTGTTGTTTGGTGGGATTTTTAAAAATGTTTTGAAAAACCCTTTGTTTGTTTTTGCATACTTCATATAGTCATTGGAGCCTGTTTGTGTATGTGTGTGTGTGTGTGTGTGTGTGTGTGTGTATGTTTAGCCTTATCATTATGTTCAGTCTCAGTTTTGTCCACTTCTGAATCCTGGACAGTGTCTTCCTGTGAGAGTAGGAAAGCAAACTTGACTTGTAAAAATGAACTTTAACCCCCGGGTATAAATTGCACCATTATACTTTTCCCGTTTGACCTCTAATTGCTCGGCCTGTTCTGACCTCTGAACTGAACGTAAGCTTGTTAGACTGCCACAATGAAAAAACTAAAGAAACAGGGGAACTGTTTCACTTTTCAGCTATGTCCAACCAGAAACAAGCACTAAAGGAGCTAAGAATCGTGTGTGTGTGTGTGTGTGTGTGTGTGTGTAAACAGGGGAACTGTTTCACTTTTCAGCTATGTCCAACCAGAAACAAGCACTAAAGGAGCTAAGAATCGTGTGTGTGTGTGTGTGTGTGTGTGTGTGTGTGTGTGTGTTCACCATGGCTATTAGCTGTAGTTAGTTATGGATCTCTCTGTTATTCCAGTAAAATCGTTTGGTGTTTCTTTGTGTTGGAGAAAACCTCGCCACTAATCATGTCTCAGTGAAGTAGAGTTTCTGCTTGTTTTCAGCTTGAATATAAATATTTAGTTCTTTCAGGTCACTAGGTCAGAAGTATTGAGCAAAACAAAGCTCATCGTTTTGTCTCAGTCAGTATGCAGTTTATTCTTCAGTGGAATTGTTAATAATAAGAATTTTCGATGTTGCTATAAATATCCACGAGTGTCTAATTGCGAACATGTGCATGTCAGATTGAGCACCATTTTTCATTGCCTGTGAACTGAAGCTCACTTGTTGAGGGCTGAATGAGCCTCTCCATTGCTCTCAATGCAAAAGGCAATGTGATGTGAATCCAAATGTTTAACACTAAGAAGGTGCCACAGGGAGAGAACGAGCTTCATTCAGGCTCGAGCGCGGCCGTGGCATTCTCAAGGATTAAGTTGGTCCAAAATATAAAAAAAAAAATCCAACCAGTTTGGATTCATAGCCAGAAAGCAAATCTGGCACGTATCTCATAATAACTGAGATTCGAATGTGTTCATGAAGCCATGTGCATTCCGCATCACATGTTATATGTATAATGGCAATATACAGAAAATGATACACCTGTGTGTGTGTTCGACTGTAACATAGTCTGCCCTCTTCTTTCACACTCTGGCCTTGTTCACACTTCATTAACAACATTTACGGGTGATCGGATCGCAAGCAGACAGCACCAAGTACAGGTGTGACCGGGGTCACGTAATCCAATTACTCAGGCCACATTTCGGAGATGGGTTGGGACACGCGCAGTCAAATTACATTCGTGGTGTGAGCGGCAACACGTCCAGATGCAGCTCCTCTCCGGTGTTTCTCAGTTCACAGGTTCAAACGGAATCACTTTCAAACTTCCTGGCTCTCGTCTCCAGCTGTGACTTAAAGAGAGAAAGTTTAAATGTTTGCAGTCTGGAAGCTTAAGAATTTAACATAATACGAAAATACAGCAAGCCGGTTATCTCGTTAAATTAATTTAACGCCGACCAATGAAAATAAGCGACTACTGTAATTCCATAGTAAGGGAAGAATCTGTGTAGATAATCGGTCCTTTTCTTAATAAAATTTTTGATGGTTTGTTCACAGTAGTGTTTTAGGATTTTACAACCTTTTACAGCTTCATGATCGGTTCTAATCTGCTGCACGTAGCGTGTCACTCCATCAAGAAATCAAAGGCAGCACCTGGAATGTTATGTTCGAGGTTACACATGAAGAATCAAGTATCATCTTGCAAAAATCGACAGGATCAATCGGCTAGTAACCGCTTCCTCCGAAGATTACTATTGACCTATTAATACCACCTCTAAACCTACAATGGCAACTACAAAAAAGGAAATATGTAATAATAGCTCAAACATGCAGTCTGCTTGTCTCGGGTTCCTGGACTTGTTCAGTCTTGTTAGATATTGACATTGTTTGAGTTTACATTCCTGCGCACTGTATTTGGGATTGTGCAGGACTAATAATAAATCGTTAATTTATATGTCACTTGATTTGATTTATTTATCTTTCTTTGTAGCACTAAACACAGCATTTAGTCCATTTTGGTTCTGTGTTGAGAAGTTAACAGCCAGTACCCACACTCGCAGGGTCACAATCTGAGCACTAATGGGAAAGGAGAATGTTTTCCCATCTCCCTCTGCTTTTTCTTCTCTCATTAGTTTGTTGCTGCATCACAGTTGTGCACGCAGGAAGGTCTGCCTCAAAGGAGGGTATTGTGTTCGCGTTATGAAGCATGGTGGTTGTGAGCAGTTTTAACGAGGTTGTCCAGTTAACTCACGATTAAACCCTTTGTTTTGTATTACAGATTTGAAAAGTTGTGTGTCCAGCTCCAGTTCGGACAAGTTATCATATTTATACATCATAAAACCGGATTGGGTAATAGTGATCAATGAACAGGAATCTGGACACACATTATAAGATGCTTTACAAGGCAAAGTCGTATCGTCTCCCTACTGCTCTTGTCCGTCCAATTTCATAAAACCTCTCTCGTAAATCCAATGGGCACTTGTTGCCGAATACCAGGGAAGAACGAAAGGTCCTGCCGTTTTGGGGTGGTTACCAGGGTAATTTGGCAGGCAGTAAAAAAAAAAAAAAAAAAAGCATTTTAACTGGACTGATGTGATCTTTTAAACTCGGGAATTTGCTCGAGTGAGAATGCAAAGTGCAAAAAGCATTTTAACTGGACTGATGTGATCTTTTAAACTCGGGAATTTGCTCGAGTGAGAATGAAAAAATAAATAAAAGAGAGATAAGAAAATGGCGTAATGAGAAACGAGTCTGCTGGGGGAAGAAAACAAGGAGGATTTAGGTGACAGGTTTATTTTCAAATTGACCTTACCGTAGTACCTCGGGTTCTGCTCCTGGCTGGGGCGGATCTGGAAGATTCTCACTGCTGTAGACTGCTGCTCATCTCGTCACAATGGAACGCACAATTCGAAACCGTAAGCCAGCTTCTGCAGCTTTCCCAATGTTTCTGTTTTCGATATGATGCCGACCCGTAACGCTTGGTTCTGATTGTTAGCTGATACTGAGCCAAAATCGACATGCTTTGCTTCTAGATGCAGGTTGTATCTATCCAGCTAGATTAACATTACAATTAAAAAAGTATAGAAATTAACATGGAAAAGAGGAGGAAGATCAATTTTGCCGTCCAATCAAAGAGAGACACCGTGCCATTAAAGTCCTGCTGATACAGGGTTTTTTTTTTGGATGTAACTGATCACAATATAAATGTTCATATTGTCGAATACTCCATACCTATTTCCAGAACAACTTGCTCGAAGTAATCCGAATGTATAATGATTAGCTATGTGCACATGTATTGCAAAGTGCAACATACAGTACATAAAAAAAAAACACCACACAGAAAGATCTGTAATAATAATAAAAAACAGAACAATTTAATATCTTTTGATTTCCTCAGTAACTAAAGAAAACGGATGGATATCTCCAGTCTGAATATGATCACGGTCACAGCCATGTATTGAATGGAGTCTAAGGGAGCAAACACTGATTCTGCACTCAGGGTGGGAGAAATGGTTTTCTCTCTCTTCTATCAATCAGACTGACATATTCTTCAATCATGAATAAGCTCATGTATTTCCTCACAGTAGGATTCCCTGCCCTGTGACACAGCTTCAGCAGTAGTTTGAACAGATACGGACATCCTGTGCCCCTCACCTGTACTGGTATATAATATGAGACCACTTTTGGCTGCAAATTAGCCAATACCTAAATTATGGCTAAAAAAAGAAATGGCTAAAAATAAATATTCAACAAAAAGACTATTATGACCTGATTGATCATCAGTATTGATCACCCAGCCGGATGGCTGTTACCCCTGTGAGGGGTCTGGGTATTATACAAGAAGTACATGGAGTGTGTGGGCTGGTAACACCTGAAACCCCAAACACTGCAGCACCTTGTGCAACATTTGACCCTTAAAGCTTCACACTTTGTATCCCCTGTTCTCAGCATGAATGTGTGTGTGTGAAAGAGAAAGCGAGGATGAGTTAAAAGCTTCAGAATAGCACCTTGTTCTCTCGGGGTGTTCGGACCGACTGTGCGCCACCTCCGCCCTTTTCTTCACTCTCTCCCATTTCTCATTTAGACCTCATAGATTTCTACAGGACTCTGGGCGTGTGCTCGTGTCGCTGTGTGCACGCCTGCATGTTCGTACTCGCAGTGCGTGACGCTCCTAGTGCAGAACGGCTTGCAGGACACACCAGTGTGTGTTACTCCCTCCTAGGTAGCCCACTTCCCCCCCCTGCTCAGCAGGGGGCAGAGAAAAAAGAGCCATCCAGTCCCTTTTGTGTTCTTGTTCGAGTGGAGGGTGAAAAGGGCAGCAAATAAGAAAAGGGAAAGATAGAGAGAGTGAGTAAAGAGAGAGAGAGAGTATGGGGAGGAAGGTAGAGGAAGAGGAGGGAGGATGATTGTAGAGCTCTGCTGGCAGACAGTGGGAGCCTAGCTCTTGCTGAATGTAAGTTTTGTGTGAGAGAGGAAGGTACACTGGATTATGCAGACGTGGTGAGGTTGTGGGAACTCAAGGTCTCTTTGGTTTTCAGCTTTTGGATAGAGTTTGCACGTATTCAAGAAGCCAGTTAGGTCTTCTGATCATGTTTTTCGGTCTTACCTGTTGCGCATGATGCTTAATCACATAACAGTTGGATTTAATGGATCAGCCACACGGACATGTTTTAACAGGTGCCACGTTGTGGTTTTGTAAAAAAAACTCTTTTTGGTCTGTCTGTTACAAGGAAAAGGTTCCACTGAAGGTTCAGTGACTCCTCTTATAAGGTAATGCACTTACTGTAATTGTTTTTTGTGGTTTTTTTTCCGCATTTGCTTCTTCGCTGTCCATCTTTTGCTCACGCAATCTTGCATATTGTACACATACACACACTCACACACCTTTTTCTTCATCAATTGTGGTGTGCGTTTTTTTCCCTACTCGCTTCTTCAGCAGCACCCAGTCACTGTGAACCTCCTTTCCCTTCCCCCCCACATCTTACCCTTTCTTATTCACACACACACACACACACACACACACACACACACACACACGCCCCCAGGGTCCCTGTGTCCTGGGAAAAGGAGTTTCCATAGAGAGGAAAGGATGAATGTATGACCAGACTGCTAAAAAGTTTCTTGCCTTCCTTTCAGGCCATACAAGCTCTTTATGTATGCATTCTCTCTCTCTCTCTCTCTCTCTCTCTCTCTCTCTCTCTCTCTCTCTCTCTCTCTCAATCTATATTGCTGTCAATTGATTAAAAAAATTGAACTTAATGTTTCTGTAATCAACTTAATCACACATTTGTATCTGTTCTAAATGTACCATAAATGAATTTAATTTTTAATACTTAAATCAGCATGGCCATTGACAAATATGGATGCTTTATGCAAATGTATGTTTATTATTAGTGAAACCAGACTTCACATAGAGCATGAAGACCAAATATTGTCTATAAAGGTTTTAAAGTAATGATGGTGTTTTATATTATGTAAATCATCAGGAAACCCAACAAAAACTTTTGCTGCTTCCACACGGAAGGTTTTAGTTGCCGGATTTGTGCATCATGGTGGATTTTGGTGCTCGAATTGAAATATTTTTTACAAGGTTTTTAAAATAGTGTTATATCCGAGTATTGAAAGGATATCGTGAATAAATGTGTGTTGCGTCGAAGGTTTTAATTTGGGCATTTCTATATAAAAAAAAAAATCGTCAAACATTGTCATGTCATGCTGCACTAATCACACATTAATAAAATTGTAAAACCACAAAAGTAATTTATTCCTGGGCAGTATTGCCACAGCAGAAAGCTTTCCTAGAACTGAAACTATTAGATGTTTTCACCTCGACCAAACACGAAAATACCAAATAGTCTTACACAAGTTCAGACATGATTCAAAAAGAGTCAGGTTTATAAGTGTAAAGGAAGCAGGTGTTCTTTTTTTTTTTATGCATCACCAAACCAGATGTGAAAATGTTATCATGATGTTGAGTTCCCTAACAGAAAATATTGACGATATGTGAGTGTGGTGCTCTGATTACAGCTGGAGATTGCCTCTGGTGCGAGATGAGTTTGACTTGGTTGCATGCAGTAGAGCAGATTGGATCATTTACAAGAGGGATGTACTCCATTATAGAGCATGCACACTTTTTAATCTGATGTGTGTTGGCTCTGCACAATGCCATCGGGTTGACAGTTGGTGCTTGTCTTGGTGTGTGTGTGTGTGTGTGTGTGTGTGTGTGTGTGTGTGTGTGCGCGCGCTTGTGGAGGTTTTTGTTTCATCTTTCTCATATCGAATTTCATGCAAGTCTGATGGTTAAATGTTTTTAAAGATGATAGTCGTTGATATTTGTCTTATACCATGCTGTAAGGTCCATGGGGAATTAAAGCTCACTTGGTGTGTGTGTGTGTATGTGAGAAAGAGAAGGACTCCATGTAGTTAGGGGTTTCCTAGCAACCCTTTTGCCACTTGTTGCCAAGCTTTGGTGGGACGCTAGTTGGCCGGGGAGCCATCTCGTGCTGTGAGGGCCTCTGTTCACTTCTCTTGCCTTTAGTGGAAAGATTTAGAGAGCGCACACATGCACGCACACACACACACAAACACACACACAAAATCCTGCTAAATAATCTAGGTGTGTCTTAGAAATGCCTCAGCGTTTTTTTTTCACATCGCTATAACAAAATGTATTTAAACGAAGGTTTAAATCGTTCTTCTAATATATTGTCTCTCTTTGAATTTATTTTTCATCCTAATGCTATTTCCACACGACCAGCTTTCTATTTACATTAAACAGATATTCCAGTGATTAAGAGAAGCCAAGAAAGGGGTGACTCCCCATTTCACCACCAGGGGTACAGCGAAAGGTAGCACCTGCTTTCTTTGTGATATATGAAGGCAGCCTCTGGATCTTTTTTGTCCTTCTTGTTGTGGTGTGCCACAGGGCAGTGAAACTATCTGTCCGATTGTACCTACACGAGCACACAGGAGGTCCAGATTGAGCCCCAACCCACCCTTCCTGGATAGAGGACTCTCCTTCTCCTTCAACTTATGACCAGACTTTTGCTAGTTTGTGAATTCTGTTATGGAAACTCTATGAACCAGAATGAACACTATATGGACAAAAGTATTGGGACGTCTGACTTTCAACGCCTAATGTGGTTCTTTCCCAAACTTTTATCGCAAAGCTGAAGGCACGCAATTATACAGCATGTCTTTGGATGTAGTAAAATGCAATTTTCTTTTCACTTGAACCAGGAGACCAAAACCTGTTCCAGCTGGACAATACCCCTGTGCACAGAGCAAACTCCATGAGAAAATGCTTTGCATGGGTTGGAACATCTCCTGCTATAGAGCTCTGATTTCAACCCCACTGATCACCTTTGGGATGAATGTGAATACTGACTGCACCCCAGGCCTCCTCACCTCACCTACAGTACATCAGTACCTGATATTACCAACACCCCTGTGTCTGAATGAGCACAAGGATGCTTAAAATGCCTGAAGTTCTCAATACACGCCGATTTCATGCGGTAGTTCTGACGGTGGAATGTGCACGTTCCCACTTACAAAAAGAAATAAGAAGCAACAGTCACACACACACACACACACACACACACACACACACACACACAAACACACACAAACACACACACAAAATCCTGCTAAATAATCTAGGTGTGTCTTAGAAATGCCTCAGCGTTTTTTTTTTCACATCGCTATAACAAAATGTATCTTTTTTTTTTTCTCGAAAGAATGTTTAAATCGTTCTTCTAATATATTGTCGCTCTTTGAATTTATTTTTCATCCTAATGCTATTTCCACACGACCAGCTTTCTATATACATTAAACAGATATTCCAGTGATTAAGAGAAGCCAAGAAAGGGGTGACTCCCCATTTCACCACCAGGGGTACAGTGAAAGGTAGCACCTGCTTTCTTTGTGATATATGAAGGCAGCCTCTGGATCTTTTTTGTCCTTCTTGTTGTGGTGTGCCACAGGGCAGTGAAACTATCTGTCCGATTGTACCTACACGAGCACACAGGAGGTCCAGATTGAGCCCCAACCCACCCTTCCTGGATAGAGGACTCTCCTTCTCCTTCAACTTATGACCAGACTTTTGCTAGTTTGTAAATTCTGTTATGGAAACTCTATGAACCAGAATGAACACTATATGGACAAAAGTATTGGGACGTCTGACTTTCAACGCCTAATGTGGTTCTTTCCCAAACTTTTATCGCAAAGCTGAAGGCACGCAATTATACAGCATGTCTTTGGATGTAGTAAAATGCAATTTTCTTTTCACTTGAAGTGAAACACTTGTTTCAGCCGAACAATACCCCTGTGCACAGAGCAAACTCCATGAGAAAATGCTTTGCATGGGTTGGAACATCTCCTGCTATAGAGCTCTGATTTCAACCCCACTGATCACCTTTGGGATGAATGTGAATACTGACTGCACCCCAGGCCTCCTCACCTCACCTACAGTACATCAGTACCTGATATTACCAACACCCCTGTGTCTGAATGAGCACAAGGATGCTTAAAATGCATGAAGTTCTCAATACACGCCGATTTTATGCGGTAGTTCTGACGGTGGAATGTGCACGTTCCCACTTACAAAAAGAAATAAGAAGCAACAGTGGTCTGAAGACACTGGGATTCGTCTTCGCTCCTCAGGGAACGATCGATCTGACGATCTGCGATGGTGTCTGTCAACTGATCCACCGTAAGCATGAGGATAAATTACAGTGCATTTCCATCATAGAGTGCAGCGAAATGGTGGGATCGTGGGTAATGCGCTGTGCTGCTCCATATAGCGGAAAAGCAGCATTAGTGCTGATGAGCGGTTTTACAGTAATAACAGCTGAGATGCGATAAAGGCCTACGCTGATGTATGACACTGGGTTGGAGATGATATGAATGTTATGATTGTTAATAATGTCTCATTATACTTACTTTGTCCATTAGCGCATAGCGAGCAGCTTACATCATTGCCGTGTGCTCTAATGCGATGAATTAGAGCTTCATTATTTATTTACTGTGCAGTATTGCAGTAAAAGTGATACCTAATAACTTTTTAGTTGCTTTTTTCCCCTCTTGTTTTCACTTTTTAAGCCTCATTAGTCTGAGCTCTCAGCACAAGTTATCTGACTGCCTATTAACATTCCTTCCATGACACTTCAACTATTTGTGTGTGTGTGTGGGTGTGTTTGTGTGTGTGTGTGTGCGCGCGTGTTTGTGTGGGGTAGAGGGTCAAGAAAGACTGTCCTAAGGCTAGCAGGTGTCCTTGATCCTCTCTTTGCTTATGCACACACCACACCACATACACACATGCCCCCAGGAGGTAACTACGGGTGGGACCCCATGCTGCTTTATTCGGCAGTGATTTTTTTTTCTTCTTCACTGACTCGTTGTGAAGCTGAATGGATCCTTTGGGAAGCCAAGCATTCGAACTCCGGTATTAAACCACAGTAGACTAGTGTAAAGCTGCAGCTTTTAAACAAAAAACGTTTTCTTATATTATTATCAGTTTTGCAGACAGGGACTGTAGATATCACAACAACTCACCTGGATTGTGTATTGTTTTTTATTTGAGTTTCTAGTACTGTGGAAATACACTATATGGACAAACGTACTGGGATACCATTCCCAACACCCCCCCCCCCTCCCCCCCGCCACATGTGTTTTTTCTGCAAACTGTTAAAAGTTGGAGACACAAAGCGAGCTAAATAAAGATACGGTTTGCATGGGCTGGAGTGGAAGATTTTGAGTGGCCTTCTCTGGAGCTCCAACCTCATTCCTATTAAACACCTCTGGCATGAATTGGAACTCTGAATGCCCCCCACCGCCACCCCCACCCCCCCAGGCCTTTTCACCCTACATCAATACTTGACTTTATTAACACCCTTGTGTCTGAATGAGCAGAAAACCCCCACAAGCACACTACAAAATCTAGTGGAACAGCTCCAACCTCATTCCTATTAAACACCTCTGGCATGAATTGGAACTCTGAATGCCCCCCACCGCCACCCCCACCCCCCCAGGCCTTTTCACCCTACATCAATACTTGACTTTATTAACACCCTTGTGTCTTAATGAGCAGAAAACCCCCACAAGCACACTACAAAATCTAGTGAAACATCTTCCCAGAAGAGCGGCGGTTATTCTAACAGCATATGAGGATTAAATGTGGAATGCGATGCTGAAAAAGCAGATATACGGATTTTGTGGTTAGGTGCCCACAAAAGTTGGTCCCCATGGCTGACATGTTGGATTTCGATGCTGCCTGATGTAAGCGTTTGAGCAGGAGAGTCCTCAAAAAAAGCTCAAAGACTGTCCTCAACATTAAGTTTTGATGCTTCATTGAACGTGCTAAATAAATACATAAATAAAAACAAAAACGTTTTCTTTCGGTCACCAATGAGCAATATACACCAAGCATGACTCTGATCAGAGATTGGCTGACTATGATAAATAGGTGCAGTATGGTCTGGGCTTTTCTTCGCAGCGGACGTCCTTTTCATAAGGAGCAGCCCATTGTGGTTTTTGAGTAGCTACATAAGATGACCCGCCTGCCAGGAATACGGAGGTTATGCTGGTCTGGATCCACAGCCCTGCTCTTTGGCTCTTTGCCATCTGTTGCTTTTATGAAGCTGTCACTCGTCTCCGTGTCGCTGTGTGTGGAGGGCGGACGGCTCCGGGTGCAACCTTCCCTCTGCACCGCTTTGCTTGCTGCTGTATTTTGTTCTCAATTTAAAACACAGCTATTTTTGTGACTCAGAAAATAAAGTTAATCTTCCGTCCTCTTCGATAGTTACGCAAGATTGAAAGGGGAAGTTTATAGGACTGTGGTGAGACCTGCAATGTTGTATGGTTTAGAGACAGGAGGTGGAGCTGGAGGTAGCAGAGCTGAAGATGTTGAGGTTTTTGTTGGGAGTGACGAGGATGGACAGGATTAGAAGTTAGTTTATTAGATGGACAGCGCATGTAGGACGTTTTGAAGACAAGGTGAGGGAGGTGAGATTGAGATGGTTTGGACATGTGCAGAGGAGGGACATGGGGTATATCGGTAGGAGAATGCTGAGGATGGAGCCACCAGGAAGGAGGAAAAGAGGAAGACTAAGGAGTAGGTTTATTGATGTGGTGAGGGAAGACATGCAGGTAGTTGGGTTAAAAGAGGCAGATGTAGAGGACAGGGGGTATGGAGACGGATGATCCGCTGTGGCGACCCCTAATGGGAGCAGCCGAAAGATGAAGTCTTTAATAGTTACACAAATTAGTTTGTTAGAACAGTAATGTAATTATTTATAATTTCATTGGTTGGTTGTTTTGGAAAATTTAAACGCGTTTGCTTTCGCCTAGTTGCAGCATCTGGTTTGGTAGGAAATAAAATCTGTTTTAATCCATACAACCACTGCAGTATCTAGAATTGTAAACGGTTGTTCATTCATAATGGCACCCATAAAAGGCCATGTGTAAAACACTAGCAGCAGTAGTCTACTTAGAGACGTGTGTGTGTGTGTGTGTGTGTGTGTGTGTGTGTGTGTGTGTGTGTGTGTGTGTGTGTGTGTGTGTGCGTATACACAGAAAGGAGCACCGAGGATGTGTAAAACACTGATGACTTGATGTGAACCAGCTGTAAGAATTACAGCAAAATCCACCCCAGGACACACACACAGTTCTGTTGTAGGTGAAGTGAATCCTGTGTAAGCAGAAAAAAAAAGTCATTCCTGTTCCACCACTTGCACAATTATTATTTTTTTCTTTGTTTATTCCCTAATGTTCTATTTCTCCCAACTCGTCTAAAGCGGAGCGTTTCCCTTCTCTTTCATATCCCCAGTGTCTCTCAGGCTCTGTGTCTTGTTAATTCTTTGATATGTGCAGGCATGCGTGGTCAGTGTGTGGTTTTGGTGCATTCCTCCAGTTCAGGGGTTAACCCAAAAATGTTAAGCAGTGGCTTCCAGATATAAAAACACACACTTATCTGCACACACACACACACACACACACACACACACACACACACACACACACACACACACACACACACACACGCACACACACACAGGCCACTGGCAGTTATATTACTTTTCTATTGCAGTCTCTGCACTTTCTTTTCATATTTCTTCGAAACAAGCCCTTTCTTGTTTACACGAGGATCGCTGGATTTGCCGTTTTCTCATTAAACTGGAATAGACTCGATCCGTTTCTGTTTATAGTGGATAAAAGGTAGAACATCAGTGCGCTCTCGGGCATGGATCATATTCTTTTTTTTTTTTTTTTTTTGTCTGATTGATGGTGGCTTTAACATTTGTAGCATGTAAGCCTAGATTACAACCCTGTTAAACACCTCAAATGAATTAGAACGCTGACTGCACCCCAGGCCTCCTCACCCTACATCAGTACCTCACTTTACTAACACCCATGTGGCTGAACGAGCACAAATCTCCATAAGCACACTCCAAAATCTCGTCTCAGAAGATTTGAGCAATGAGCACATAGAATCCAGTGCTCGTGTGTTCACAAACTTTTGTCCAAATAGTGTCAAATGCTCTAAAGTTCAAACATGCAATGTTTCTATAACTGGCAGTCACCGTACTGTGAACTATTTTACTACTGGTTGTCATAGTAAATGTTAGCAATCAGTGGAGCAACCAGTGTTCCAATTTTGACATCAACGCAGATCACATGCGCTTCACTCCTATTGGTCATTGTTGGACATATTTGCATAGTGTCACACACTTTAAAGGTATAAGTCGCCCAAAAATTGCATGAAACTAAACTTTTCTCAGCATTGGACACGCCCACATCCATTTGCCAACGGTCTCTGGACACTTCTCCGAGTTCGAGTCAGTGTGTGTGGAAATGTAGCTCAATTGGGTAAATATTAGAGACGATGCTTTTCGAAAACATGTTTAATTGGGTCATTTTTGGAACAGGCTCATGGTTCTTCATCATGTTTAATACCTTTGATGTATGGTGCGCCTTTTGATGTATTCCCTCTACAGGAACCATGATCACGAGGTAAAAAAAGTAGACCAATTAGAAACATGGGATCTGCAGGGTCTCCGACTGTAAAGAAAGCTGCACATTATAGAGCGAGTCAAGTCAAGAAGCTTTTATTCATATAAAGCTGCCGCAGTACACAGTGAAATTAGATGTTTCTCCAGGACCCCTGTGCTACATAAAACAACATAGAGCCACATCACCCTACACAGAACCACATCACACTACATAGAGCCACATCACACTACATAGAGCCACATTACACTACATAGAGCCACATCACCCTACATAGAACCACATCACACTACATAGAGCCACATCACACTACATAGAGCCACATTACACTACATAGAGCCACATCACCCTACATAGAGCCACATCACACTACATAGAGCCACATCACACTACATAGAGCCACATCACACTACATAGAGCCACATCACCCTACATAGAGCCACATCACCCTACATAGAGCCACATCACACTACATAGAGCCACATCACACTACATAGAGCCACATCACACTACATAGAGCCACATTACACTACATAGAGCCACATCACCCTACATAGAGCCACATCACCCTACATAGAGCCACATCGCCCTACATAGAGCCACATCATACTACATAGAGCCACATCACACTACATAGAGCTACGGAGCAGGAACCACTTCACTTCTGTGATTGTCACCAAAAAAAACCCTCTCAATCCTTTAGTCCAGAATGATCTGATTTTATAAATTAGACCACAAAGGGAGTAAATCTGTACTTATTGATCTCTCTGGTTTACTGATTGATCAATACAGCAGCATGTCCCAGATAATTGACTGAAGAAGATCTCTGTGCACTTTCCTCTGGTCAGCGATATGGGAGAAAAAGGACTGATGTAACTTCGGTGATATTAGAGCAAAGGGAATGATTTCCTTTCCCCTTTTATATCTCTACTTCTCTTTTATTAATATAGAGGTTTTTTTACAAATTGTTAAATAGCGTTATTGCATCAAAACGAATACGAGCTCATTACAATAATTCACAAGCAGCTGCAGGAATGAATGTTTGTGTTTCAACAGAATGTAACAGCAGAAAATGCATTAAAACCCCCCTTAAAACGTTGGCCGTTCTGTTAAATGATAGAATATTCAGTACGAATGACGAGGATGCCAGATTGCTAGAAGAAAAGGACTTGGACAGCAATCTGGACCGTTCTACTAAACGATTACGAGACGGATTTTGATAATAATGTTCGACTTAAAGTAGCTGAATTGCTTGATATGAGCTGCAAAATACTAAAACCAAAGTATAAAGGCTCACAAAACCCCGTTACAAAGAAAACAAGTGCAAAGAAAGGCATAAACATGCTCATCATTCAAGCTGAATTTCTCTATTTTTAGCGTGATAACGTTGATAAGAAGTTGAACGCGTGCGCTAGAAACTGATGTGCTAATGCTAGTCTATTTAAACATAGGTGGAAATATCCCACCTGATCTTGCCTAATGCCCCTCTGAATATGATAAGGAAGAAACAGTTTGGTCTGTGTTTTCTCGGTCAAATTGTCATTTCAGCACCAAACTGAATGGAGGATTTGGTGAAGTTTATTTATTTTGCTGCCGTTCAAATGAAAGCTCTTCTGATGTTTGGTCTTGATTAGACATGATACCAGACACGATGCCACTGTGCTGTTAGAAGATAACAAACTGCCAAATCAAGGTCGTGACTAATTCATCGTCGTGCAGCGCAGTAACATTTTGCCTCTGTCTTAGCGAGTTGGTGGATGTGAATCTGCTGGAATTGGTGCTCCAACCTACCATTCTAGCGCTTTCCATGAGGACTGATGAGTCGTGGAATTGGAGCGAGCAGTGTCATCGTGCCTCCCGGTTTGTTTTTGTTCAACCACACAGAAAATACATCAGTGCTCCCTCCTCCTCCTCCTCCTCCTCCTCCTTTTTTTTCCCTTTATGGACTTTGTAATTAAAAAGAGCGCTTTGCCCAGGACAGGATGGTTTTTGGGCCAAAACACTTTAGAAGTTTTAGGAGTTTGGTTGTGTGGTAAACCTACTAAAAAGATCTTCATGTGAAAAGACATCATTTTGTCTGCAGTGCTGAATAACGTGTGTTAACATGTTGTGAATGGAAATCAATGTGGTATTGTATTGTCACAATGTGGAACTGAATTTTGTGTCTGGTTCTCTGAGCTGCGAGGACGATGCTTTGTGGCGCAGGGAAAGTGTTTGTTTTAGACGATGCCCGGCCATGACACGTTTGTTCACTTTCGTTTATTTGTTCTCATTCCTTCCTTAGTTGCTCACACACTTGCATGTATAGACACACACACAACGATTCTTTGATGGCTTTACCGGAAGGGTGTGTACAGGAATTGACCAAAAACTCAGATCTTGCACAAACTCACACACACGCAGACTTTTCATTTTGTGATTTTGTGCAGAAGTGTGCTTGTGTCTTGAAGTGTAAATGCGGACGTTGTGGGAAGTGGACTCTTTCATTTCACGCTTGGCTTTTTATTTTTATTTTATTTTTATAATTTTTTTAAGCTGCACAAAATAAAACAAAGGTATAACCTAATATGCACAATGTCATGTTACATACATGCACTTACCTGTTATAGAGCAGTATTAATGTTATTGTAGTATTATAATTATATTTTAAGATATTGATGTTTTGTTTTGTGTTTTTTTTTTTTTTTTGGGGGGGGGGGGGGGGTGTTGGGGGCTCACTTTGCATTGGGCGAGGACGGGGGAAGGGGGAAGAACGGGGGGACTTCCTAATATCAATTTGGCTTCAATACAGCTGATTATAATAGATTGTAATGCAAATGATTAGTCATTTGTTCCAACTCGAACGCTTTGTTGGTGGTGATTAAGTGTTGGGATTTAGTCAGTATTCATCTAAGAATTGGTCAGCAGGCTTTATGTGAGTGTGTGGAGGTCAAAGAACACACTCTTTTAGCCTGCAGGCATCAAGGTCTATAAGTGCACATTGATATTTTTAGTAAAAATAATGATTAGTTGAATAATGAATATCGATACAAGATTTGCCATTGAGTTGCTCAGTTACTGTTCGTTCCTCTTTTTTAAAAACCTTTTTCAACATGCCGAGAGGTTTGGCCTGGGTGTCCATACACACAGGATATTTCGGAGTTAAAGTTAAACACAGAGTGGCAGCATATGAGAGAGAGAGAGAGAGAGAACGAGAAAGAACCAACAAAACCAAGAGTTTTCTTCGTAGGATAAGTATAGCTCACTGTGGCTATTCAAACACTGGCGTGACTTAACTAGACGCCGTAGCTTTCAGGGATTTGTTTCGCGACCTGACGTCAGCACTTGTTGTTTTTGTTTGTTTTTATGGTTTTTGATGCTGTTTGTTAATGTCTGCTTGCACATAAATACAAGCTTAAAGATAAGCAGAAAGCCAACCATGCTGTCTTTGGTCATCAGATTCTCATTTCAAATGCAATGAAGCAATACCAAGCTACTTTCAATTCTTTCTTTTCTTTTTTTTTTCCGTCAGCTGAAAAAGATTATTCCTCTTTGTGGAGGCATGAGTGTGCAAAAAAAACAAACCAAGGGAAATGCTGGCACCTGTTAAGGTTTCTCTACTGTAAGATTCAAGATAATAATCGGATTATAGTTGTAGATGTAAACCAAGAACACCAGACAAGCAGTAACAAGCACTTCCTTCTAGTGTCTTTTTTTTTTTTTTTTTTTTTTAAAAATGGGGTTTTT
>MU545793.1:10504319-10536225 GCA_024362625.1 Silurus asotus | reverse complement strand
CCCCCCCCCCCCCCCCTCTTCTGTGCCATCATCATGCTTTAATTTAGACCTGAGCTTCTTTGCCTTTCTTACTGACCGTGGTTATGAAAACTACTGCTGTCTCTTTTTGCCTTATTGCAATTTTTCTCTCTTCTCATGCCTATAAAACATTACACACACAAACACACACACACACACACACACACACACACTTTCACTTTTCTGCAATCTGATTGCCTTGTTCTTGTGTTTTTACTGCTACTTGAAACTTTTTCATGAATTTATCACACCCATTGGCTTTATTCATTCTTGTCTTATTCAGGCAGATCAGTGATCTCCTGTTCAGTTATAAACCCTGAACCCTGTGTGACCCTGAGCCCCGAAACTGACCAGCTCTAGTTCTTATTATGAAGGTGAGAGTTACTAAGTGCGCCAGATACAGACAGTCCCCAAGTTACGGCGGTTCGACTTACGATTTTTTCCAATCTTACGACGACGATAGCGATACGACATAATTAATAACAAATATTAATTTCGGTCACGTACGATACGTTGGACACGCAGCTGGGGATGAGCGTATTTCTTGCCCTGTGAAATGCCCCACTCTCGCTGGTGCTCGACACAGTCAAATTGTCCCAGTGTGTGTTTTTCAGTTTGAAACAGCAATTTTAGTAATAAAAGCTCCCAAGTATGTCTCCTGCTGGCAGTGAAAATAAAAGAAGAGGCAAGTCATCAGTTTTGAGCAGAAAATGAAAAATTATAAATCAGCATGAAGCAGGAAAGACTGTCATAGTCATACTACTATCTTTGACGATATCTTTGACCTACGAGAGGGTCGTCGTAACGTATCTCCATCGTAAGTAGAGGACTTCCTGTAGTTATATCAGCGCTGTGATATTTGCGTGTTCAAACATCTCGTTCACTACAAATGTTAGAGGGATGCAGTGACATTATAGACAGAACACTAGGCTTGACCACACAGCTTTTCCACCGATGCCAGTGTTTGTGCGCATGAATCTTAAAGGTACGTGACTTCGACTGTGCTGATTTGTACAGGAGTTACTGTATATCAGGAGGTTTCTGTAAACTGAGGCCAGTCCATTTGCCTTGTGTCTGTGTGTTTACTCAGCTGCTCTCACTCGAACAAAAACATGAGCGCGCACCCACACGCACACATTTGTTCATCAAAATATATTGCTGCACTCACCCACCTATCTTCTTTGTGCACCGCAAAACTTACACAGTAGAGATTAGCTTCAGCAGACAGGCATTAAATTACACAGCGATCAGGGACCACAGAGTGAATAGTGTGTGTCTGTGTGCTTGTACTTTGGGATATAAATCTGTACTGTGGGATATAAATGAATTTTTATCTGCGGAAGAGGAAGTCTGTCCTCCTCAATCTGTTAATCAACACTTCAGAGAAATGTGACAGGCTGTAATGTGATCACCAGTACCCACATCCAGTGCACTTTACCTCTATACACGGCTGTGCGGCATGTTAAACGATGCCACAGGTAGACGATAATGTCAGAAAATCTTATCACAATATCTGATGTTTGCAATACATTTTGAACTGCATGTATTTTCTGATACAGCCGTAATTTTTTTTATTTTTATTTTCTTTTTTTTCTTTTTTTTTTTGGACAAACATTTGTAGACACCTGGCCATTAGATTCATATGGGCTTTTCACCTCAACTGTTTTGGGAAGATGTTTTTACTAGATATCTATAGTTTCCTGGTGGTCTAGTGGCTCTCACCGCTGCAGCCCGGGTTCGTTCCCCGGTCAGGGAACCAAACCCCAGCCATTAGGGTTGCACAAGCCTAAGCCCGGATACATGGGGAGGGTTGTGTTAGGAAGGGCATCCAAATCAAACATGCGGATGGTCCGCTGTGGTGACCCCTAACGGGAGAAGCCGAAAGAAAAGTTCCACTAGATATCTATTGTGTGCTTGTGAGGATTTATGCTCATTCAGCCACAAGCTAAAGTCTTGTACTGGTGTAGGGTGAGGGTGCAATCAGCAGTCCATTTTATTCATGTTCAATAAGTTTGAGATTAGAGCTCTGTAGAAGGCCACTCAAGACCTTCCATCCAACTCATGTAAACCATATCTTAATGGAGCTTGCTTTGTGCACAGGGGGAACAGGCTTTCATGTGGGAACAGGTTTGGGTCTTCTATTTCAAGTGAAGGGAAAATTGAATGCTGCCGTATCCAAAAACACAAGTGTGTGCCTTCAACGTGTGAAGAAGGACATGTGACTAGAAAAGTCAGGTGTCCCAATACTTTTGTCCATATATTGTGTGTGTGTATATGCAGACTATGTAAGTAGCTGTTTAGGAGATTTGTCTACATACAGACACACCTTACACACACACACACACACACACACACACACTCACAGTGGGTTAAAAAGGGTGTGCGAGTAGCTGCTTCCTTAATCGAATTAGTTTCTTGTATAATCAGTGGAATCAAAGCTCGGCAGTTATTGACTCTGCCAAGCATGCAAGTACATGTGCCGAACCCCAGCGAGAGATCAGGATTCTTTTCTCCTTCACCTCACACTTGTTGTTCCACGGGCCACACCTCTCCTTCTGTGGCTGTCATTCTCTATTCCCGTTACCCTTTTCTCATGGTTCCGCTTTTCGTCCCCGTCGTCCTGTCTGCTTTTTTATTTTCATCCGTAAATCCAAGGTGACCTCGCAGGAGAAGGATGACTGTTATTGGAATAAGCAGACGTGAGTAATCGAATCAGCTCATCTATCATCCTCTTGTCCTGTGCTTCCTTTCAGTTGGACGTGGCCTGGATACTGTCCGATCTGTGCAAATGGAGAGAAAGAGAGACAGAATAATGGACGTGTGGGGTTTTCAGAGTTGTAGAGAGAGAGAAAGAGAGAGAGAGAGAGATAATCTGACAGGGAAACAGTTTCTCCTTGTCGTTTTATGTCTAATGTACCATGTTCGTTGCAATGTCACCCCCATCTTTCTTTCACTCCCTCTTTTTTATTACTTTGATGTCTGGTATCACAGTCATTGTCCTGAATTATAATGAGTTCAAAGAGCATTTATACAAACACACACACACACAGTTTTGTTTAATTCATTCGTTCATTCTGTTTGATTTACATGCAGGTGTATTTTGTAGCAGACTCTCAAGGACTGTGTGTGTGTGTGTGTGTGTGTGTGTGTGTGTGTGTGTGTGTGTGTGTGTGTGTGTGTGAATACCTGAGCTATTATAAGACGCGTATAAAGAAATTATTTGCACGTACAGTATTTAATGCTGTTCTATTTAACTGTTTGTTTTACAACGCCAAGGGTTGAAGATGAAAATAAACGTCATAATTCTCCAATTGTAATACCGAAAAAGTGGCGGCATGGGTCAGAAAACTGTCAGGTGAATAAGCCCTGGGTTTCTGAGTTATAATATCTTTTTTTATAAAGACAGTTTTAGTTTATATGCTTGTTTCCACACAAGATTTATTTCGAATTTACCCTCTGTACACTTCATATTAAATCATTACAACCTGGGACATCAGCTATGCTGTCTGTCTGTCTGTCTGTCTGTCTGTCTGTCTGTCTGTCTGTCTGTCTATCTATCTATCTCGGCGTCTTTACAGTCTTTTGAGGCACAGAATATTTTTTTACATTTAAAAAAATCCCACAGTACACCACCAACCCAAAATTGTACAAAAGACACTGTAGTCTAAAACAGTATATAGAATGAAAATTTGATCTGTTTTGGTTTAGCCAGTGTGGAGATCTCTCTCATTCACTGTTGTGTTTTTTTTTCCCCCAGTATGCTCATGCAGGTGTACAAAATAGTCTGCCTTCTTGTTTTAAAGTGACTGGTGTTTTGTTTGGGGATGGTGTTTAACTTTTCTTGGGACCATTGCACCGTTTGATAGTTTTTCTCCACACACCAAGCAGAACAGAGTTGGACCACCATGAGATGAGTCAGGGCACCATTGACAACATGTGCACGCGCGCACACACACACACACACACACACACACACACACACACACACACACACACACACACACACACACAAACATACACACATATTCACCAGGTTTTTTTAAATTGGAGAACAGAAGAAGAACATAGAAAACCTTCACATAGGAACCTGAACGTTCTCTGAACGTTCTAGTATATTTGTAGTGTAACGTTCTGACATTTTTCAATCCTGAGATCAACACAGTTGTTAGGGCTGATGTTCAGGCCATCAACAACATGAAATGGAAAAGCATTTCACATTTATTGGTTATTTGTTTTGCTTAGTTTTTTTCTAGTTGCTCTCTTTTGTTCTTGTGTCTTGATTTTATTCTGTATATGCTTTTGTCTTGCTCTAGATTCCTCTTAGTCTAGAATGCAGGGCTGATGCAGGGCTGATGCAGGATGTGTTGTTAAATCCACTAACAGACACGGGTCTGATGTGTTCGGCGATGCTGTCAGGTGTGTTTGTGTTTATGTTAGGTTGTGCACGCGTGACAGATCCATCTCCCAGAGGATTAGGGAAGCGTCTGGCTGCTCCCCCTCAACCTCTCGACCCTGACGGCCTTAAAGCCGAGCTGACGAATCGGGAGCCGTCTTCTCTCCTCAGGATTCTGACTGCATGGGCCCCTTCAATTACATGTGTTCCTGGGAGCATCTGATTAGACCATTAACTTCAGCCTGGTGATTGGGTGGGGAAAAAAGCAGTCCAGTTTTTTATTAAAGGCGAAAGGAGTAGTGGGTTTGATGTATTAAATGAGATAAGTGAGCATGTGGAGATAAAATAAATAGAATAGATAGATTGATAGAGATGGATGACTCGCCGTGTGGACTGGAGTGGGGGTCGGATTGGAGAACGAGGCGGTTGGATAAAGGTGTTTTTTTTTTTTTTTTTTTTTTTTTTTTGGGCAAACATTAGAACTTTGTGGACGCCCTGAGATAACTTTAGCAAACGCGAACCAGCGGCCATGCAGATATTGATATTTCTGTCAGTGGGTCAATAATCTTTGGTGGTAATCGAGGCAGGGTAAATATGAGGCGTGTGTTAATGCTTGTGTCAGCTTATATATGATATCAGAGGATTCGTGGTGTAGTGTTGCACAGTTATTGGTCGGGCAGACGAACGAGTTTGGGTGTCGTTACAGGGATAGGCGGGTTAGATAATGAATTACAGAGTGGCAAAGTTCATCCGATTGCCGTTCTTTATGTTTGGAAGGTGAATGTATTAATGTGCTCATCTGAGCATGTGCTATGTGCAGTACATGCACAAAAGGTGTAAAGAGTTTACATTGGTTGTGTATGTACAGTATAAAGAGTGTGTGTGTGTGTGTGTGTGTGTGTGTGTGTGTGTGTGTGTGTGTGCAAGAGAGAGTGGGGGGTTTGGTAGTGACGGGGTGCTGGAGCCTTCCAGATTGTCTCATTTGTCCTCCTCTTCAGGAAGGGTGATGGGAGTAAGCAGACAGGCTATTGTATTTTAAATGAGGGAAGCCCTCCTACCCTCCACCCAATACCACTCCTCATTTCTCCTTATAAAGATCATCTTAACGTTTGATGGAACCCTAGCGTTAGAAAAGTCATTTGTCATTTCTTCAGTCATTCCCCCTCTCCCATAGGGTTTACCTCTCCCCCTGAGTACATGCGGGGAACACCATTAAAGCACAGATGGCAGGGGAATCCCTGCGGTCTTAATCAGAGAAGTGGAGGTGCCGTTTGGGTCGCGAGTAGCACAGTGTTTTTCCTAAAGGAGTTCCTCTCAACCGGAACTGCCAGTCTCGCTCTCTCGCTCTCTCTCTCGCTCTCTCACTCTCTCTCTCTGTGTTCTACTCAAGGTACCTCTTTGGTCTCTATTAAACTGCAGCGTCTCATTAGAGGATTCATTAGTCACCGGTGTCTTTTCTGTCATTACAGTTATAGTAAGTGCATCTGTGTGTATGTGTGAAGTTGATGTTGGCTGCTGTCCTTTGACCCCCGACCTTTAAGTAACAGTGTTGAGATGAGCGGTTCATTGTAGCCAAAATGGCAGCAGCTAATGGATGACGCTGTTCTAGAGTGAGCGTGAGATTTTGTTTAGGAGTGCGAGTAAATGTGTGTGTGTGTGTGTGTGTGTGTGTGTGTGTGAGAGATAGAGATAGAGAGAGAGAGAGAGAGAAAGAGAGAGCGAAGCCTATAATTTGCAATGTTACTGTCCATAATTTTGCAGTAATGCCTTTGACAATTATATAAAAAAAAAAATAGTTAGTATAATAACCTGCCAGTTTTGGTATCAAGTGCTTCTTTTCTGCTCCAGTTTGAACATTTTTCTCCTAACATTCTATACAAACTAGGAACATCTTGGCTTTTTATTCATTTTTTTTTTGTTTAACCTGAAGTAGGATTTTTTTTTCTTCTTATACTTATATATAAAATAATCCTCTTTTCTGGCCACAACCTTCAACGTCTTAAAGGTAACGGTTTGTTATATCTTTCTGAAATTTTTATTTTGTATCTGTAATTTTGTGGCAATAAACAGTGCAACATGATGAGACTTGGTTTTTCACGTTTAAAGTTACCCATAAGTTCATAAGTAAACAGTGGCAGGTCTTGGCAGCGTGCGATGAAACGGACACTTCAGTGAAATTTAGGGTCTGGCGTGCGAGAACGGATGAGAGCAGATGAATTTGATTTTCCCCTCTTGGATTTTGGTTGGCTGTTGTTCAGTTCATTGCTTGCACCTGGCTGCAGAGGGCTTCGTACTACACGCTTCACTGGCAAGAAAATCAGACATGCACATGAAACTATCTGAGGCTCGGCGATCGCTCGCTGAGCCCCTTCACACGAGCGGTAGCGTGTAGTTTGCACTAGGCTTTACGCTTCACACGTGCTTTAGCTGATGTGTGAAGAAGACAGATGATTCAGTAATGTGCATGACTGAGAGTATGGGTCCTGGCAACACAGGTTGAAAGAGCACATGACCTTTAAGTTGCGAGAAGCAGACATGAAGTAGTGAGGAACAAACACATTCATCACTCTGCAGGAGCTGGAGCACAACAAGCCCACTTTCCACAGACCTGCACTCTCCTGGCTATGCTCCGTCTCTGCACAATCAAAGACGGGTCTCTTTATAGTGTCTACATATACAGGCTGACTTTGCGTGTACATCCTCAGGCATGTGTTTCTAAGCACTCAAGTAGACAAGGAGCCTGTCGGAGTGCCCGAGTACAAGCAGCCAGAATGCCCAACTCCACTGAGAAGCTTTTACCCAACTCGTTTTTGAAATGAAGAGCGATAGATTTGTCTTTGTCTATTTTTCCCGGTCAAAGCTGCAAAAGAAGGAGTCGATATTTAGATGGAGAGATGAAAGCACGCAGAAATAGAGGGGGGTTGACAGGTGTGAATAACCGAAGCACATCCTCTCCAGAGCTTCTCATGTGGGAGCAAGCAGCTGTCATTAACACCTCCGCCTGTGTCTCTGCACCTTCACAAGGGGAAGTAAACATGCTGCTCTTCTTTAGTACAATCTCACCTACATGCTCTGTATTGTGTGTGTGTGTGTGTGTGTGTGTGTGTGTGTGTGTGTATACATGCCATTCTACTCCAAATTAGCCTCCTTGTAAGTATAGTGTGTAATCTGGGTTTTTGATTATCGTCTGATGCTTTTTCTGTAAGGAAATATATTCTATGGTTATGTGTGTGTGTGTGTGTGTGTGTGTTTAGGGCTTTCCACCCCCATCGGCTCTTTTATTTTCACGCTTTGTAATAGTGGGTGTGTGCGACGATCTTATTCTCTTTAGCCTCTGATCCATTCATGAGATTTGTGTGGGATGGCCATTGATTTAGTCAGGTGAAGCATTGTTAATATACAGTGACACACAAGCAGGTAGAAAAACCAATGCAGTTTGTGTGTGTGTGTGTGTGTGTGTGTGTGTGTGTGTGTGTGTGTGTGTGTGTGTGTGTGTGTGCCTAGATTTACCTGAACAACAAAATTCTGTACATGTAAGCGGTACATCTGTCTACCAGATTGCGTGTGTGTGTGTGTTTGTTTATTGAGTGGTAAACATTAACTTTGTGCTTTAAATGAAACACACTTTTTTCCTTTCTTTCTCAGCTGTTGTGAACGAGTGCGTATATATAATATGGGTGTGAGGGGGAACATTCCTGTCTTACGTGACAAACCCCAGTGTCAAAATTTCTGTTTGACACTTCTATTATATCTGCTTAGGATATAGATATGGGATATGGGGTACTGTATGAATATCCAGGATGATGCAATCCAGGACAATGAGACTAGAACAACATGATCATGAGCACACACACTCGTGTGCAGAGCGGTGTGAGTGCCATGGGGTCTGTGAGAAGAAGGGTATCGTGAGTGAGTATTAGCCCTGTTTAGTGCCGATTCAGGAATGCCGAGTATCTTACAGCCTGTAGAGAAGAGCACCTGGGGTCAGTTCTATACACCCATGCACACACTTTCTCCATCCCTTTTTTGAACTGTTTTATTTTCTGTCGCTTCTTAACCTTTTTGCAAATGGGATTTTATTCTGTGTATTTTTTTATTTTTTTCGTTAAATATAAATACAGTGGAAGTGTAAAAATACATTCTACAGCATAATTGTAAAGTGTGTGTGTGTGTGTGTGTGTGTGTGTGTGTGTGTTGGGGTGGGGGGGTGTTTAAATGACCCCTGGTGGTCTTCACTATTGGCTGTGAGATATTTGGCATTTCTAGAGGTGCCCTGGAGTCATTTCTGCACATTGTGGTGTTTACACTCATGACTGCACATTGATGAACACACACCAACGATCACTGCAGATGCAACTGATAAGTCAAAAAAAAAAATGCCTCAGTGTTTTCATTTGTTTCTTTTGGTTTCCAGAGTGAATATTTTAAATGAAATATGTTTATGGATTTTTGCTTCCTGACAACTGCAGAAGAATAAAGTCGAATCCGGTGAATTATTGAGTTGTACTTTGTTTTTTGTTTTTGCTTTCTTGTTTCTACTACATGCTAAATACGATTTTATTACCTTTTCCCGCGCAATTTAAACATTTCTTTGGACACTGCCAGGACATGTCTTAGTTTCTCCAGCAGTTGACAGAGTTGTTTTCAGTGTTTTTGGTGCCTCAAAGCCCAATTTTAGCTTTTCTTTCTCTCATTTTTTTATCGTCGCCAGACACTAAAAACAGAGCACATCTGGCTCCGCCTTCCACTCGCGATCTAGTGCTTGTTCCCGCTTCACGCTAGTGCGTGTTATACTGTAATTTGTTAACATATTACAGTATGCGACCCCCGAATCGATCACTACCCTTTAGGATTCTTGAGTAGACTCGACTTACCATATTTTCAAGTGGGTTAATTGTTACGCATCGCCACTGTAAGTCAGGGACTTCCTGTATATAATTGTCAGGATATTGGTTTATAATTGTCTATGATCACTTTCATGTGTCACTCTTGGTGGATTTCGGATGTTTGACGGTTTTAATGTGCACATCGTAACACTTATGCCGCATTTAAATACAAGCTTCTATATAGTGAAACTATTTTATCGCCACCATTTATCGTAAGATATTGCATTGTGACATATTTTGAATTTTCATCTCTAAGTCAACATTGTAACGGTGATAGAGAAGGAAACCTGTAGCTCGGTGGTTAAGATGTTGCAAATCCCTGCACCACCAATTTGCAAATTCCCCCTGAACTGCTTAGTTGTATGAATGAGTTAGGGGGTTTTGCCTAATTTCGTAAGTGATGAAGTATCGGTATTTAAGCTCATGCATGCAAGATGAATCTGATTTTCCTCTGAGTGAGTTACACCATGATGGGATGATGCAGCAGTGACTTGCTGACTTCGTGTCTCAGACTCATCCTCCCTGATTGATGTGTGTGTGATAGTGAAGATCTACCTGGAAAATAAATCTGGAAATGAATGAAGGAAGTAATGCGATGTTCTTTTTCAGTAAACATAACGGCCGCCTCGTATTTTTTAAATAGAGAATAAATAGTGCTCTTTCCCAGATCACAATTTTGGTTTCTTTCCCACCTTCTAAGATACTTCTGCTGGTTTTGAGCACATCTCAAGAGCAGGTCTGATTATCTATAACGAGCCTTTAAAGTCCTTTAGGTAAGAGGGACCTGACAAGACCATTTGCCCACGGGTGTTCATATGGTCATATAAAGATTCCCCCCCCCCGAATCTGAAGAACGCACAGCATTTGTTTTGTTTTTTTATTGCAGTTTGTGTAATGTCTGTAAAAACATTAATATTGCCGCACTTCCTGTAGATTTAAATAAGCGTTTATTGTGATACAAACGACCGTCGCTGTTTTGATGACACATCACAGCTTCCCTGCTTTGTTTTACTCGAGTTAAAACAGACCATTATTTGTCTTTATATTCTGCAGCTTCAATTAGATCTGACATTTCTGCCATTGATCAAAGCCGCTTCTCATGTCTTCAGTTTAGTTGATGGGTTGCAGGACATTAGTGCAGTGCCGTTTGTTTTTCCGCCTACACTTTCTCCTCGCTGTTTTGTAGGAACTGAAACATGAGACCGATACGACCCTAAATGAGTGTGGCAGAGTGCGAGACCGGATCTCTTTGTGTGTGTGTGTGTGTGTGTGTGTGTGTGTGTGTGTGTGTGTGTGTGTGTGTGTGTGAGAAAGAGAGAGAGAGAGAGAGAGAGAGAGAGAGAAAGAAAGAAAGAGAGGGTGAGGCATAGATACAGTTTATTACAGTAGAATAGCCAGATGCATGTCTTCCTGTTCTCCTTCGTTGTCCTATTTTTTATAAAATAAGATGGGACTTGCTTTCATGGTACATTTTGCGTTTTCAGTATTAATCATCTACACATTGTGTCTGCCAAAGACTCTCTGTACAGTTATGGAGTCTCTGGTAAAGCCCATGGGCCGTGTCTGTCTCTCTCGCTTCTTCTTCTTCTTCTTCTTCTCTTTCTCTTCTCCTTTAAACCCCCTGCCACCCCCCCCCCCCCTCTCTTCTCTCTCTTCTCACCTCCCACTTTTTATCTAATAGTATAAATGTTATGTTTGCCTCCCTTACGTTGTGTTTCTGCTGTGCTGGTGGTTAATATGTTTACTAATCTCCTTTTCGCTTGCGATTTGTATTTTCCCAGGAGAAAAGCGAGGCGTCAGGAGTTTTGGAAACACCGAACACCAAGGCCGCTGATTGCTGTATTTCTGTCCAGGCAATCCTGTGTATATCGGAGGGAATTTCCAACATTCATGTGTGGCAAAGTAATCACCCACACCCACTAAATCTTACATTACCTGGAGCTAACTTTCATCACACACACACACACACACACACACACACAAAGAGGTGGTTTGTCTTACAATGCACTCACAACCAAAAGGACCCATATAAGGCCGCACAATTGTGTGTGTGTGTGGGGGGGGGCAGGTAATCATATACAGTAGATTAGAGTTAGAACTCCAGTCAGGCAGGAAACCACTGGCTTTTGTGCTACCCTGAAACCCAGTGTGTCTTCTCTTTTTCTGTGCCATTCCCTCCCTCTCCCTCAACCTGTATGTGCTTGTCTTTGATCACAGCCCTGTTAAAACCCGTCTCATCGACATGAAAGCGAGTCGGGCTTTGTTTAAGAACTCTGCAAGCTTTAATTTATGGCCTGGGTAAAGGGTCTGATGCATAAACATGTACTGGAAAGCTCTTCTAGTTTGTGACGGGGTGATAAACATCAGGCCAAATTACCACCTCACACCCACTGGTTATTCTATTAATGAATAATGAATATAGCCGAGGATTCATACTGTTTCATTTGGACCGTATTCTACATCAGAGCTGTTTTCCTCACCAAAAGTAAACTACAGTATATCCATTTAAGCTTTTTTTTTCCCCCCTAGTGGAAGTGTAGTACTTAGATTATGTTTGTCTACAGGAACAAACTTATTGATTTTGTGACAAAAGGTTTGTGGGGCACTTGATCATCACTTCAAAATGTGGTCCTTCAACCAAACTGTTGCCACAAATTTGGGGAAATTTGCTTTTGATATTTTAAAGCTATTTAAGTATCAAGGTTTTCCTACACTGGAACTAATAGACCCAAACATGGTCCATGATTGGCACTGGAAGAACTCGAGTGTCCTGATCTCAACACCCTACAGAACTTCTTTAGGATGAACTGGAACGCCAACTTTCTCCCTCACCTACAACATCAGAGCCTGGCCTCACTGAAGCTCTCGGGGTTGAATGAGAAAAATAAACACAGCCACACTCCATAATCTAGAGGAAAAACCTTGCAGGAGAGTAGACGCTGTTTTAACCGCCTCATTTGATTTTATAAATTTCAGTTTCTGGAGTGTTGATCTTCGCCCTCATCATATTTGAGTCATATTGAATCAGTATTTCTGAACTGAATAACCTAATATACAGGATGGCTTCCTAGTGAATTATTTTGGGTTGTGTAGTGGTAGGAACACATGCAGGTCAGCCAAACGTCCCTTCAAGGTCAAAACTGTCAAGTATCCCGATCCTTGCATGGACATTTTGTCTTTACCGTGATATATACAATGACATTACGTGCCATCAATCTCTGATTTATTCGCTTGACTAGTTCTCTATTTAAACGCTCATTTTGCTTCTTAGACATCTATAGGATGACTGATTCTTTTACTTCATTTGTTCTTCGAGACAAATATGACTCCTCCTCTCCTCCCATTTCCTTCTGTGATGCTCTGCAGTCTCTCTCTCTCTCTCTCTCTCTCCCACACACACACACTGTGTCTCTCTCTGTTTAAAGAAATAGTCAAGAGACTTTGGTGGAATCCGGTGTAAAGCACTTACTGTCATCAGGTTGTACCATGACATTCCCACGCTCCTCAGCACACACAAAGATCAGCTCTGGGTGTGTGTTGTGTGTGTGTATATGAGACTTATGCCGAGACAGAGCATGTTTAGTATGACTGGAGCAATGCAAAGGCACACACTTTTAAAGGTCTATACTTTATCTAGAGGACAATGGACCCCTTTCATAGCGGATCATGTGTATCCGGGCAGTTATGCACAAGCACGTTAAAGAATTCTCCATGCAGCCTTCGCTTTCAGTCCTTCCTTTCCCTTCTCCTTCTCTTACTCGAAAATCAGCAGACACAGACTCTCACTCAAAGTGAGGGAGATCTTTGTCTTATTATTATTTATTTCAATGCCGGTTATGGTCGTATTGTTGGAAATAATTGAAAGGAAAGAATAAGAGAGATCATGGTCTATAGCTGATAATAGATCTCTGGTGGTTGTTAGATGTTCATCCTGTCGATGCAGTGAAAGTCAACATTCAGCTATGCGTTTGGGAGTGTACGCCGTCTGTAACTGATTCATTTGTCTCATCCGGGTTCAACGGACGGACAATTCTTAGAGGTCAAATGGCAGTTCAGAGGTCGTGTATATGACCGATGATAAGAGATTGAGGAGGTGGTTTTTCACACAACTTTCCTCAGCTTGTTACAGATTTAGAATCATTTTAGAGGTTCGGGCGCTCGTGAATCTGAAAGATGGTAGGCGGTTAAGGGGGTAGGTCAGTGATTAAGTTTGATGAAGTTTATATGAAGTTCATGAGTTTAAATCCCACCACCACCATCACCACCACTAATCTGCCACTTCTGAGCCCTTGAGCAAGGCTCTTAACCCTTAACTGCTCAGTTGTATGAATGAGATAATTGTAAGTCACCCTGGATAAGGGCCTCTGCCAAACACTGTAAATGTAAATGATACCACAGCTATCTGGAAGTTTATCATTTTATGCACAAAAGTGGTTGTTAACCTGCAATAATCAAGTAATAGATGTTAAGCATATGTACTTAATATTAGGGCAAGAATTAAAAAGTCACATGTCTGATATAGTTTGAAACGCGTCGCCCCGTCAACACACACCGTGATTGAGAAGTAGTAGTTCACAAGGTCACAGTTGATTGTTCGTAACAACAAGCTGCCCTGAAACATCGCAAAGAAGTGAGCCATCCTAAAAACATCTCACAAATCTCCCACTGCAGGATTTAAAAAGCAATTTTGCTGTAATACAAGTCTCCATTAACACTGAAGCTCTGATGAGTGCTTTTCCATTAAAGTCACAAATGGTCAGTTTGAAAAGTGAAGCAGATTTGCCTTTTTCACTGGATGGGCATTTAAATCAGTTTTGGTCACATTATCACATAAAATAGACACATGAATTTAAAATGATGTACATAATTATGGCATGTAGTTTATCAATCACTTTATTAATTCCAAAGGGAAATGAAATATATAATGTTGATGGAGAAACAATTAAAATGCAACTTTATGTAAATATATATGTATATATATAATATGATAAATTGGGAGGGTTGCGTCAGGAAGGGCATCCAGCGTAAAACATGGCAAATCAAATATGCGGATCACGAATCAATCAGAGAATGCTGAGGATGGAGCCACCAGGAAGGAGGAAAAGAGGAAGACCAAGAGGAGGTTTGTTGATGTGGTGATGGAAGACATGCAGGTAGTTGGTTTGAAAGAGGCAGATGTAGAGGACAGAGGGGTATGGAGACGGATAATCCTCTGTGGTGACACCTAATGGGAGAAGCCGAAAGAAGAAGATATTTATTTATTTATTTATTTATTTATTTATTTATTTATGTGACTCTTTTTCCATGAAAGCTCTTGCAGTCTGGTGTTAACCCAGTGGTTGCTGACCTCTGCAATAGGGTTAAAAGGGTTAAAATTGTGAGTACAGAGTGAACCTGTATATTATTATTTTTTTTTATCCTGTACTATATCCTGCTTATAACACTGATCCTTTAACAGTTGGGTATTATTGTTTATCTCACAAATAACCCTGAAAGTCCTGTCTGACCCGAGATGAAAACATGTTCCTCTCTTTTAATTAAACCCTTGGTACATCCCCCATGTCTGAGGCCAGGCACAGGCCAATTATAGCTAGACAGGAGGTAGCTAGGTCTGGTTTTATCCCTTGGGGATAAACTGGAGGTTTGGAAAGATGCAGGTGAACGCTATTGTCTGGCATGTAAATAATGAGCTACAGCGTTTAGGCATCATGTAGTTAAACGTTCAAGTGAACAAACGGTAAAGCAGTTTCATCACAACTGTCCTGTCTGTTCTGCTATTGTTCTGTTTCTATTCAGTAGACTGGAAGAAAAGAATCTCACACTGAAATCAAACTCAAAAACAGACACATTTCCAAAGAATCACAGTTTAACAGCTGTCAGATTTTTCACTGGTGCCTAAATACAAGCAGATACTAAACAACTACGGTTTTATTTTCCTTTTATGAGCAGCTGAATAGATTTTTGTTAGCAATAAATCCTTTCTCTTTGTCTGTATCTTTTTCTTCTCAAATTCGACATCCTTTTTTCGCTTATCAGTCATAGATGAATGCACGGGTTGGGGTTGTCTGTAAATAAACTCACTGAGGAAGTTCGACGGGCTTTTTATCTCACTGTTCTGCAGTGATTTAGCTTTAAAAACTGAATGAACAAAAATTCTGAACAAAACTATTGGCATGAATTAAAAGCAACATGTTACCAAAGATCATTTGTATATTACATCTAATATAATGTTGCATTAAATGAGTTCCATGTTATATGGCAGTGTTACAGCAACCAGCGTTCTGGAACACTAATGAATATACTTTCTGAGAGTTATTGGTGATTGTTATTGGCTTGTTAGGCAGATTGTGACTTGTGGGTTGTATGACCTTGAGCTTATTTTTTACACATCTGTTCCAGCAGTTTTCAAAGCCTTGTATATTTTGGGGTTAATTGCCCTGTATATAACTACACATGCATGGGTTTTACACACTGCCACCAGTGTGTGTGTGTGTGTGTGTCTGTGTGTGTGTGTTAGTTTGGCTCCCACTAAGTAGAACCCTGGCATGTAATTCCTCTAAACAGTGTTCTAATAAGGGAGGACTCCGGGTGGAAGGACAGTAAAGCATTCTGGTTCTATTCTGTAATTAATCCCATACCATGACCCCCCTCCCAACTTCCCATTAACACACACATGCACCATCTCCCAACCACTGCTCAACAAAACACACAAACCAAATTTGCCTTGTGAATTATTAGCCACACTCCCTTTTGGTACATTCTGTATAGGACGAATAATCCGCCTGTATTACACCGTACTAACAGAGTTCAGCTAGTTAAAAATCATTCCATCATATTCTGATCCAAATTGAACCCGGCTTGTGTGCTTGTTTCAGGATAGAGAAAGAAAGCGTCTGTTCTTTTAGTTCTGTAAGCAGGAATGAGTTAATGGTACACAATTACTCCTGGTATGGAGGAGAGGAATTAAATAAAGGAATAATGTGATTAAAGCTGTATGGAGGGGGCAATGCAGTCATGTCATGTACATACAGACACACACGCTCATTAAGCTCGGTGATAAAATGTGTTTTTATTGCTGAATGAGAGAGCTAGCGTTATTTTCCCTCCTGTCATTTTTTCTTCTGTATTTCCCATGCTTTTACTGGTGCTACCGTATAGTTCGAATAAACAAAACTATAAAAAAAGAAAGCGTTTTGTTTGTTTTAGAATCACTGTGATCAGGGCAGGGCAACATGATGCAAAGTTGAGGCTACACCTTAACAGAAACTATGAAGGTTTTGCCGGCTAAGTGTTGACCTTAGATTTAATTTAGAGTAATGTGTTCTATTTATTGGCTGAGAAACCCCTTTAATAGTCTCTAGTACGATTGTTATGTAATACTACCACCAGTAGAGTAATGGTAAGGAAAGAATCCACTATGAATAATCTTTAAGAAGGGAATATTGAAAAGTTATTGATACTGGTTTGGGAACATGTTAGTGGTAATGAATGTGATGCAGCAGGTTTATTCAATATGTGTTTAAATTGGTCATGAGAGAATCATGGCTTTGTAATACTGGACATGGGTTCTTTCTTTGTTTTTTTATTCTCCCTGCTCATTTTCACATCCTAAAGTTAAGTACAGTTTCCCCCAGGACGCCGGTGTGATTGTGGCCGACTGCTGTTGCCTTTGTATTTAACATCGTCCGACTGAACGTCGGCTTATTGCAGTCATTGAAAGTGACAACTGTGCATAAGTGCATGATGGCTGCCAAAAGAGGCTTGACCCATGTCTGAGTTATGGGCAAGCGTTCAGAAAACAGGATAGGAAAAGCCGTCACACAGAGGAGCCAGTCTTTCCCATTGCCCCGGAACTTCTGTCAGAGAGACCCCCCGCATTCCAGCTGCTCAGATCACTCTCACATTGCAGTGTATGTTACAGACTCACTCACTCACTCATTCATGTTCCCTTCCTGTGGTCTTATTCCCAACACCTCCCTCCCCCCTAGTGCCAGGCTGTGAACACTCACTACCACCACCACCACCACCACCACCTCCTTTGCTTGGTTTGCATCGCATCGCTTCCCTTCTCAACCCAAAGCAAAGATTTTATTTCTATTTTGTTGCTAGTACCGTGCCTTATCACGCTGATAACAGTTTACATTTCCAAACAAAAGGCCATCGGTCAAAAAGCTTTGGCAGATGCTTAAACTCTTGAGTGCTTTTCGGAAACTAAAAATAAAGTTGGCCAGTTTATCTACAGCAAAGCAACATTGCTGTAGAGGAAGTAATAGATTTAGAGCCTGATATGAATTCTGTCCAATTAGAGACTGATCAGACTGGCAAACACGGGCTTGAGGGTTTTTTTCCCCCACACTGGTTGATACAGATTCCGTATAGCAGCACATTAAATTGTTTCACACGACACGGGCACGCACGCAGTTTAACATCTATTTAAAGGATATAGCAGCACCTCTGATGTATACAAACATATGTAGAAAATTACAACCTGCACAAATATAAAGACATTTATAGAGCGGAGTCTGGGCTTGAATAGTCTGGGAAAACACACACACACACACACACACACACACACACACACACACACACACTCTGTTCACTCCTTTTCTTTTTCACATCCATTCAGCTTCTCTTAAGCCTGTATACTCGCTCGCTCTCACACACACACACACACACACACACACACACACACACACACACACACACACACACACACACAGTTTACTCCTTTTCTTTTTCATGAGCAGCTTCTTTTAGGCCTGTATACACACACACACACACACACACATACACACACACACACACACACACACACACACACACACAATGCTCTGTGTACGTCAGCACTATTTAATTCCATTCCATGTAGATGAGAAAGGAGGTGTGTGTGTTTGTGTGTGTGTGTGTGTGTGTGTGTGTGTGTGTGTGTGTGTGTGTGTGAGAGAGAGAGAGAGAGAGAGAGAGAGAGATTGGAGAGGGATTGGGGGGTTAGTGCTAAGTAAAAGGGAGGACTTTATTCAAACCTGCAAAAGAATTTTTAAAGCACACACACACACACACACACACACACAGAGTAAAGATCCACACAGGGTACTACGTGCTGTGCCCTACAATGCTGGTTTCTCGATTTCAGTGAACATACACACACGCACACATCACTTTGTGTTTTTACCGCCACTATACAGGGAGTGCAGAATTATTAGGCAAATGAGTATTTTGACCACATCATCCTCGTTATGCATGTTGTCTTACTAACACACACACACACACACACACACACACACACACACACACACACACACACACAGAGTAAAGATCCACACAGGGCACTATGTGCTGTGCCCTACAATGCTGGTTTTTCGATTTCACTGAACATACACACACGCACACATCACTTTGTGTTTTTACCGCCACTATAGTCTTGTACTGATCTATTTGATCATACTCTGTTTTTCTTTGTGTCTCTTAGGATGAATCCAAACTCCGTGAATGAATGAGAGCACATTTACCTCTGTTGGTTTGCCTGTGTGTGTGGGTGTGCGTGTCAGAACATACAGCTGACCTGTCAAGAGGGGACATGCCCCTTTAACAGACAATTACAAAACAAATGGTGAGGTGATGACCAACTGGTTACTTCTAGTATCTTTCTCTCTCTCTCTCTCTCTCTCTCTCTCTCTCTCTCTCTCTCTCTCTCTCTCTCTCTCTCTCTCTCTCTTTTTTTTCTCTCTCTCTCTCTCTCTCCCTTTTAGTTTTTCACGTTCTATTTAAGTATGCTTTATGGACAAAAACGACAAAAAAAATTACATTTGTATTGCCAAAGCAATTGTAGTTGGGCTCCATACAAATATCACAAATCTGTGTACAAAGAAAAAAGAAAGCTTAAGATGCATGTAGTTTAAAATTAAAATATAGTTTATAAAAACAGAAATAAAATGTGGTAAACAAAGATTTACTTGTCTGTCTGTCTGTCTGTCTGTCTGTCTGTCTGTCTGTCTGTGATTCAAGTAGCTTTGTATAGATGGGGAAAAGACTTACATTGCTGAAAAATGTTATCATTAAATTGCAGGCATGCAAATGTACACACAAAAGAAAGTGTGATTAAATGGGTTCTCTCTCTTTCTCCCTCTCTTCCCCCCCCCCCCCTCTCTCTCTCTCTCTCTCTCTCTTACTCACCCACAAGTTCACAGACTATTTCTTCATTTGGTCAAAACAGACTGGTCCATGGCTATTTTTAGACAGTTTCACTTGGTTCCTTTTCTGGCTGTGATTTTTTTATTTTTTTTCTCGCAGTTTGATATCTACTAATTCCTCCATTTCTGGCATTTTTCAGAGTTGTCACCATGCTGCCCGGGATGGTGCGTGTTTTGCATGCTCTTCTTCCCGTCCTGGTGTTGTGTGCATTGTCCCAGAGTGTCCCTTCATTGCGCTACTATCCAGTGTTCCTGCGCAACGACACGCAATTCGAGCACCTAGCTCTGCACCCTAAACCCGAACTGGGGGGCATCTACGTAGGCGCCCGTGATCGACTGTTCCGGCTATCCTCAGACTTGCAGCTGGAGGAAGAGGTGGAGACGGGGCCTGTGACAGACAGTCGCGACTGCCTGCCTCCAATCAGTGAAACCAGCTGTTCGCAGGCACGACCTACTAGCAATCACAATAAACTCCTGCTTATTGACCCTTATAGCAATGAGCTGATCAGCTGTGGCAGTGTACACCAAGGCACATGTCAGAAACGAGACCTGGACTCCATAGGCAACGTGCTCTTTTCAGCACAGAGGCCTGTGGACACGCAGTATGTGGCAGCCAATGACGCTGAGGTTTCCACCGTGGGGCTGGTGGTGTCTCCACATGGAGAGCGACAACCTTTGCTGTACGTAGGACGAGGCTATACCAGCAGCCAGCCTCCTATTTCCACTCGCAACCTTGCCACCGAACCCATTTTCTCCTATGAAGAAACAGCAAAGCTCACAGTGGTCGGACGGCTTTCCGAATACGACCACCACTTTGTGGGATCCTTTGAGCACAATTCTCACGTCTACTTTCTGTTTTACCGGCGTGATTTGAAGTCAGGGGTGCGTGACTACCGCACCTATGTCTCTCGTGTGTGTCTGGATGATATGGCGTACTATTCCTACGTTGAAGTTCCACTGAGCTGTCGCTCGGCAGCCGGGAAGAAGTACAGCTTGCTGCAGGCCGCTCGCCTCGGGCTCCCCAGGCCAGGAGAAACCAGAGGGGTAGACGAAGAGCTTCTGCTGGGCGTTTTCTCAACACATTCTGCCTCGTCCGGAAAGCCCAGCAACGACTCGGCCCTGTGTATGTTCTCCCTGCGGGAACTGGATAGACGCATCAACGACACTCGAGACCTCTGTTACACAAAATCTGGACAAGAAGCTGCCTATATAGAATATGAGGTGAAATCAAACTGCGCCAGTTTGCCACCAGTAAGTATGAAACCGCTGCTCACACCTCGCAGATTTACATTTTTTTTAGAATGCCCCCAACCAGGTCTAAACATTTCGAAACGTATTTCGGTAATACAATGAAACACTTCCAGCAATTATATGAGTACATGAGGATTACATGAGTAAATAGCCAGAGGCATCTCATTCTTAGCTTCATGTAGAGTATCAGTCGTTAATCAGTTTTTCCACAAATGTTAAGCCCTTCATCACCTCTCTCCCTGCTTTAAATTCCATTGAAATACTAATTACCTTCTTTGAGTCAGCAACCTTTTGCAGTCTTGCACAGATACAAACCAGTATTTCACTGATGTTCTCAACTTTTTAGATCATGGGGTAGTTTGTTTACTTTGTTTGTTTACTCAGTTCTTTGCACCTGGTGTCAAAAATGGGAACAATAAGCCCACTGGAATCTCATAGACAGATGGTCAACAAAGCTGATGAATAATTTTTTTTTTTTTTTTTTTTTTTACGATTTGGGCTACTACAAAAACAAACAACCTCCTAAACTACCAATTAGTAAACACAGATTATAGAGTGCAAAATAAAATGTGATCAAATAATTCTTCTTTTTTTTTTTGTTTTTATTGGAGTCAGGATACACACCTGCTTTATTGAGCACAAATGTCCATCTAAACCCATTTTAAATGAATTGCTAGATACTACACTGTAGCAAGCCAAGTGTGAAAGACTATTAAATCCTAATTCAGTTCGAGAATGTTATTATTAATGCCGGGTAACACCAGAATCCACAGCAACAGTGCTTTAAAGTGTCCATCAATGAATAAATCAACACAGAGTTACTAGGTTGCCAAATTAGCATATTACCAGCCTAAAGTCTGTTGGGAGGAATTATAGCATATTATAGTGTAGCATTTTTTTTTTTTTTATAATTGTAGATGTTTGGACATCTAGAGGAAGTTCCACCACCTCGAATCTATAGTCACACCCAGCTGCTGTAATATGGCTTGTATCGATTCAAGGGACAATAAGAAAGAATCAAACCTGACATTATGGGTTTGCACATTTAAAGTCATGTGTGAAACAAGAGCCTATTTTGAACCAAGGCTAATTGTTTCTTTTACTCTCAGTAATGATTAGGCATATTAGCCTGTAAGCTTGTGTTCCTTCCAAAATTCCATATTCAGGCCCTATTCAGCACAAAGACCGTGTTTTCACAGCAGCCATCGTTAAATTAAAGTAATGAATCCAATAGTTTTTAGTGCTGAAGTAATTACACTGAGGTGAAGTGGATTAAATTGGATGTGTTTTACAGCTTCATTTACAGTTGTTTCATTGCTTTGGGAATTAGAGTGTGTGTGTGTGTGTGTTTGTGGAGGTATGGGTGCGGTGGGATGGGGTGCAGTGGAGTGGGGTGTAGACAGATGGGGATAATCTAAACTGAGTAGCGGGTATTGATCTTCCATATAGTTAAGGGTCCCGGTAAAGGTCATTCTACTTGAGTTGACCCCTGATCTCCCAGATCCCCCTTCACTATACCGCAGGGTGGAGAGAGCTGTCCAGGCTTTGATGCTTAAATAGGGCTCTGAATAATCAATATTCATAAACAGCTTAATTCTGAGTGATGACATTAATGCTCCAAAAGTAGTGAATATGTCAGTCACTATTACCTGTTTTTATAAAAAGTAAACCAAAAAAACTATTAATAAAGTGAAAAGAACAGTGACTCGTAAAATAAAAAATAATGTAATATTTCAGCCTTAAAGACATTCGAATAAAGAAATGCAGAATCACTACAGAATCCTCGTTGTTAATCTGCTCTCTCTTCAGACTCTACAGGATCAGCATAGGCCCCAAGGCTGGTAGATTGTAAAAGCAGAAACAAATCTTTTTTAGAGCCTCTGAACGTCAAGGCCAGATGCCTACCATAGCTGCGGCTCCAGCCTCCTGCTTGGGCGTTGTCAATCTTTTGTACCAGAACAAGATACTAAGTGATGCCCCTGAAGGATATTGCATGAATGTTACACTATTGATTTTTGGAGATACGGGATCTTGTAGTAGCAGTTATATGTAAATAGATTTTTTTTTAATATTTCTATTTGTTTCCGTGTGTGTTTGTTTGTGTGTGTGTGTGTGTGTGTTCACAGACCACTCTAGAAGCTTACCCATGTGGTTCTGACCACACTCCCAGCCCAATGGCCAGTCTTGTGGCGGTAGAGGCCGAGCCGATATTGGACAGTCCATCTGCTCGTCTTACTGCAGTTGCTATTAGTGTAAAAGCAGATCACACCATCGCATTTCTGGGAGACTCGAAGGGAAATTTACACAAGGTGACTTTGTTTTTTTACTTCGTTATTAAATAAGAAATATTTCCTTAGTAGAATTTGTTAGGTAATTTAGGTTTCAAATATTTGTTTAATTTAGGTTATATTTTAAGTCCTATTCCCATGTCACTCTCTACAGCTCTTTTGTTTATTTTATTGAACTATGATTGGAATCTTCCCAAATTTGACTGCATAGTCATAGTCAATAAAAAAAAAGGACTTCCATGTCTCCTGCTTCATATTATAAGTTAGAAATGTTCAGATAAGCCGTGTGAGATTGCAGTCCTTCATCGAACGTTCACTATCGTTTCGAAGTCACTCACCTGTGTGAAATCCTCATAGCTTTTAGGCTCTTCTCTTGCCATTGACAACAGTAGCTAGAGATGATTGTATAGTAGAAACTAATCTTAATCAGCATACACATGTCTCCGAGACTGACAGACAAAATCCACAGAGGATGAACACAAAAAGGATTAAACCTCATGTATTCTCATGTGTGGAATGTTAAATTCTGTCTTTTGGCTTAGTATTTTAAGGACTTGCCTCAGAAGGTGGTTGAATTATTACCCTGAGACACTAAGAGCGTTGTTAGCGGAAATCGAGAGCGTAAGAACGAACAATGATGTGCTTTTTCCTCATCATAGGAAGGAATTCTTCAATATGACAAAAATAGCAACTATACATTTGCATTTCTAGATTTCTATATTGACACTTTACCATGATGTCTGTAGCTCTTTCACCAGATTTTCTTAGTTTTCCACATGCTAATGAATATCTCTGTAAAGAAAGAGTGAAGCATGGTGCATGACTAGCCTCTTTGTAGATGAATATAGTACAAATGTCACTTGCTTCACTTGGTAAAGAGATGCTTTGTCTCTGCACACTATTAAAACTGCATAATGGGACATGCCAGATGTGAATAGTGATGCTCACACATGCACAGAAATATGTCTGATTACTAATACTTTGGGGGGAAAAGCAATAATTTCTCATTACCTTTATTTTGAAGCTGAAAGTCCGGGTCAATAATAAGTGATAACAGGGAAATTATTTTACAAAAGAAACTTGAATTATATTGGGATTAAGCACAATTAAACTCACTATTAGATTTGTTGGCGATCCCAATAATAATTCAGAGCCAACAAATAGAAAAAGGCTGAAGGACGAAGCACATCACATATCAGTCTTACATATGAAACCTCCACCTGAATACCTAATTCGATAATATTTTAGATTGTTGATCATCTTGATTTGATCAATAAGTCTTAATTTAATTTTTCCCGATCTGTGCTGTTATTATCTTGTATTATCTTGAGATTCTGTGTTTACAGGTGTTTTTGGGTCCTGATGGTGAGGTGGAAGAATACGCCATTATTTCCATTCAGTCAAACTCCGCAATCAGCAGTGAGCTGACTCTTGACCAATCCGAAGAGCACCTATACATCATGACCAGCACCATGGTAACATTTTGGATGTATAAACATGAACTCGTTTGATAATTCTCTTATGGACATGAGTTTTGTTCACACCCTTAAAAAAAAATTATAAACCACATTCAGAGATTTTCTCATGTCCTGGACCAGATTACTACCAAAAGAACTACGTAAGCAGGAATAGTATACAGGAGGTTATTATACCACAAATATTCCCATATTCTACAAAGTGCCTAATCAATTTTTTGGATGATCCCTGTGAAAGCGAGAAAACAGTTTGCCTGGTACATAATTTCATTCAATTTTACATCCACATGCTTATTCACAGTCCATTCAGATATCACTCTTTACTCTAACAGATGTGTTGTGGTGGAAATTCTGTGAAGCAATGGAATTTTTTATTATAAAGTCATCAGCATTTGATGGCCAAACTAGTGCTTTTGTCATTCTAGAATTATCTCCACTGGAAAGAAAAGCATAGCTGAGTGCATGTTTGTGTGACTGACAGTGTATGTTATGATTATGGAAGTGTGGAAAAGAGGGAAATACTGTGTAGGTGTTTTAATGAGTGCTTTTGCAGCTGAGTAAATACATACTTCTGAAATAGAGTACGAATCGATGTGTTATTAACCTGTGTGTGTGTGTGTGTATATCTAGCTGGAGAAAAGGCCTGTTGCGGAGTGCCACGTGCACCTGGACTGTCGGTCATGCGTCTCAGCCAGAGACCCTTACTGCGGCTGGTGTGTGCTGGAAGGGAGGTGAGAATGTGTTTACACACGAGCACGGACACACGGACCGTGCTCCTCATAACATCCTAAGCCCTGTTCCAAGGGTCACACATTGCTTTCTTTTTTATGTAGATTTTTGTTATGGGTCAATAAATGCAGCTGATTTCACATTGTTACTGGTCAGCCTTGGTGTTACCATACATCTTGAATGATCTGATCAGAAGTGGACAACCGAGATATAGACTTATTCACACCTGATATTATCTTGTGCAGTGGCGTAGAAATCCATTTAAAAAGTTATTAGGAATTCTATACTAATATATGGGGTTTGCCCTTTGTTTTAGTGAATACCCCAAGCACACCAAATGGTGAAGTTCAACTCCCAGTACCTCCAGGTCACTTTGGATAAAAGCATCAGTCAATAACCAAACAAGCACCACAAGATTGTTTGGTCCAGGGCAGCTAATATATCACATCACATATATAGTTACAGAATATAGAGCTATACCCTGAGACAGTTCATCAGTGTCAATAAAAATTCACCTCCTTTTCACATTTCTGGTATTTCTGATTATTTGCACGCTGCTTGACTACTTCTATCCGTCTGTGTCAGGTGTGGTCAGCGCAGCGAGTGTGCACGTGGAGAGCAGGCTGATCAATGGCTGTGGAGTTTTGACATGGAGCAGCAGTGTCTGACTGTCCAAACCATCACGCCACCGACCATCAGCAGAGACGAGAGCAGGACAGTACGTCCCTCACACACATGTCGCTCCCTCTCTATTTTAGTGCATTGTCTGTCTAATAATACTCCCTGAAATCACTGTGCACTCGTGGGAGGATGCATTTGTGCAGTGTGTATTAAGCCTGGAATCTTGGCCCTTGTAAAAATTCGCTTGTTATTTTTGTCCCAGTGCGCAATAGACGGCTATTGAGGAAGTGCATATCAGTATAATGAGGAAGAAAAACAACATTAATCATGGGTTTGATTTAATAGCTGGGGATAAGAACTCGCATAGTTCACAAAAAGAAAAATGCAAAGAGGTCAAGACAGACAGAAGGAAATAACATGGATAAGGAGCAATGCTTGCTGTGTGTGTGTGTGTGTGTGTGTGTGTGTGTGTGTGTGTGTGTGTGTGTGTGTGTGTGTGTGTGTGTGTGTATGTATGTATGTATGTATGTATATTCTCTAAAATGTATGTTCTCTGAGAGTTTATGCTATGATTTCAATAAAAGGAATTTTAGAAAAGAAATATTATTTCAGTCCTTCAGAGTCCCTGTTGCTTTTGATCTTATTCATCAGTTTCGACACCCCGAATGAAAAACGGAAACTTAATTTTATTATCTTACCTTTGACTCTTTTCACTCCTCAGATCGCTTTGTCAATCCGTGGACTCCCAAAGCTTGAGGATGGCGAATCGTATTCCTGTTTCTTCCAAGACACTTTTTCTCCCGCTACCATTACCGAGAGCGGGGTCACCTGCCCCTCACCAGACCCCCAAAGAGTCCCCGATGTGTCACCCGGACAAGGTGGGCCAGACCTGCCGAACAGACATAATGCCCTGGATTTGTGTCATGGATATACTGTACTTCGATAGCGAGTAAAGCTAGAGAATGTAAAGTTACTCGTCTCTAATAATAGCTGTATGTTGGAATTGTGTTGACAGCATCAGTGCGGTCGGTCTGGACATGTTGTGCTGTTTTTCGGGGAGCTCCGATGGTGCTTTATGATTGTGTGCTTTTACGGACGTATTCTGTGATTAAGAACTTGAGACAAAATCAATATGCAGGAATCTAAAAGAAGTTGCCACACACTTGTTTTAAAACATTCCTGTGTAGAGATTTCTTCTGAGATGGTATCTCCTGAGATGGTATCTCCTGGCTGCACATAAAAGTCTCTGTTTTAATGTGAGAGAGAGAGAGGGAGAGCATTACATTTTAGAGATTTTTAAAGGATTCTTTAAGGATTTGGATGCACTTGAAAGCTGAGATATACAGCTGTTCCTTTTCCAGCTGAAGCCAGGGGAAGATATTTTCAGTTGCCAGAAAAACACTACGTATTGTGAAGCACAGAGTCTGAGACTTGCATGTCATTGACATCTGTAGTATTATGATGCTCTGGTTTAATGGTATCAGTTGTCATTCTGTCTATCATTGACCTCTAGTTATAAATAGTATAATGTTTATATATAAGTTTATGAGTTTCTTATTGAGTGTGTGTGCATTTGGAATGTACGTTCCAGTACTGTGCCAAGATCATCTTGTTTCTTCAGTTCTTTACCTTCATTTATAATGTATAGGATTAGGAATAGTTTCAAACTGGATGTATGAGTCCAGCAGGTAGCATTGGTGTGTGTGTGTGTGTGTGTGTGTGTGTGTGTGTGTGTGTGTGTGTGTGTGTGTGCATGCGCACAAATGTTCCCATGCAGGTTGGTAAGATATGTTTTTGTCTGACATTCAGTACAGATGGATCCTATTATATCTGTTTTGACTGTATGTGGAAACTCGCACTCTCTCACTCTGTTTTTTTGAGGAATGTGGTGATTTGGGATAAAGAGCTCTGTACTTGAAATTCCCTTTCATCCATGATAAGATTTGACAAATATTTAGAGAACCTGTTCATACATATAGACCTAAAAAAAATTATGTAACTGTACTTATTTTCTCTCTCTCGCTCTTTCTTACTCCGTAAGTCTGTATCATTTTTCCACACATTAATACTCTCACTTGTTTTCTCCAGATTTTTTAACAGTTACTCTATCCTTACGGTTCGGTGATGTCATTGTGACCTCTCAGGAATTCACCTTCTACGATTGCCGAGTTGTCAAACAGCTCTCGGGGAGTATGCCGTGAGTTATACACACTCACACACACACACACACACACACACACACACACACACGCACACATATTTGTCAGAAGGTGCTGTTGGTGGTCCTTCACCTACGCTCAGAAAATCCAAGCAAAATTTTATTTCACCAGTTTATTTTCTTTGATTAAAGAGGAATTTAATGAATATTAACAGGTTTTGCTATATTGAATATTTTTGCCGTTTTATATTTGGATTTGTTGCGGTACAATGATATGCTCTAACTTGTTTTATTGCAGTTGCCGTGGCTGTGTGTCCAGCCGATGGGGCTGTAACTGGTGTGTACACAAGCATGTTTGTACCCACAAGACACAGTGTGAGCAAGGGGTCATCATTTACAATGAAAATGTGAGTCCCCCCACAGTGCAACTGATGATGATTGTTTTTTTAGCAAATTTTACTACGTTAGTGAGTTTATTAGCATTTTATATTCTTGTTACAGTACTATTTTGCATATGTATTGAGTGAATTTCAGGAGCAAGCGTGAATCTTTTAATATTTCTAATAATCTTTTTTTTTTTTAATTCAATCCATTTGTAATTTCAGATAACATACTTTTATTTATTTATTTATTTTTTACCTCAGTTATGATTACTTTGCTCACCATTTATATTTATTTTATTTTGATTGCTTTCCGTTTCTCCTCTCCTGTCTCCCTCTACTTTCAGTTCAAAGTCCCCACACCCACCCCTCCTCCAAGTACACCTGTCAGGATTACAGCGGTCACCATGAATCATGCAATCCATACCACCACACCACCTACTAAGTTTCCAACTACAACTAATGCACCTCCTACAACTACTACAGATACCACTCTAACCACTCAAGCTACAACCACAACCACAACTACAACTACGACACCAACGCCGGTTACAACTACCGCACCAGTCACCACCTCCACACCAACTACATCGCCTGCAATTCCTGAACCCACCATTGCCCCTCCCATCCCCATGTTGCCAACCCCACTATCCCAAATCACAACCACAACTCCTTCAGCCTCCACACTCCCTGTTCTAAAGGAGCATCCATCAGAGGAGATCCTGCTGACTTCTGAGACACAGTCAGAAGCCCTTAGTGAAGCCAAGAGTGTTGTGATCACCATCTCCAGTCTGGATACTGGAAAAGAAACAGAGCCGTCACTCATCAACCAAGAAGGCAATGGCCAGCAGTTGCCATCAGCATCACCTTCTCATGCTGGGGAATTGCTATTTCCTGAAGAAGTCACACCAATAGTGGAGCCAGTAACCAGCACTCCAGAATTACCTAGCAGTCCACAGATTGTAATAGAATCACCCCCATTGGCTGAACCTCCTATCAAAACTCCAAACGAAACACAATCGGAGAGTCCTGAGACTGTGGTAACAGATTCTAACCCAGACAGCTTGCCTACAGTACCTACTGTCCTACCATCTGATTTGCCTGTTCACCGAGAGAAGGAAGCAAATGGAACTGAACCGGAGGAGCTCCAGGTTCCCCTAGAGGAAGAGGGTATGGCTGAAAATGACACAACTTCATTTTCGGCAGCGACGGTGCTTTCGGGAGATGGAGAGTTAGACCAGGCGTCCCCTGGATACCCTCGTCTCTTGGATGTGGATTCTGAGACAGACTACCAATATGACATGGCAGACCTTCTGGTGAGTCCACAAGAGTGGAAATTTCTCCCAGCAAGTTCACGTCCTACTGGATGCACCTAAGAAGTACCAATTTCTAAAACCCCAAATATTCTGCCCATTTCATTTTTCTTTAGTTCAGTTCTGCTGCTGTGGTACCTTATACTTTATTTATGTGCAATCATCAGAGGATTATAGCTTTTCATTCAAACTTTGCATGTACAAATTGATTGGTGATTGGATTGTGTGTGTTGATGTAAGCAGGGAGACGAGGGCCTGTTAGAGAATCAGGGTTCATCTGCATGTCCTTGTGTGGAGAAGGTTCAGGGTTCACCCCTTCTGCCCGTACAGACAGAGAGAAAAATCAATCTATTGGCCCGTAACCTTCACCTTTATCAGGTATGAAACTCCTTAATAACACACATTGATTTCCACCAGTCCAAATGTCTGCACTGGATAATATTCACATATCTCACATTTTGAACAGCTTACACTAAATGGAATTTGTATTTTAAACTTAAATTAAGCTAAAGTCACCGGGGCATGATTATTAATTATTATTATTATTATTATCATTATTATAATTTTTGTTTTAGGATCAAGACTTGGAGTACGAGTGTGTCTTAGTGATTGAGGGACAGACTGTGGTGGTGGATGCCTATGTAGAGAAAAATGACATGGACCCTTCTCACTTTGACATCACCTGTCAGCATCACCGGGTAAAACACATGCACACAGCAGACATACATGCACTTTCACACACCTGTTTAGAAACAAAATTCACAGTTTATGGATGATTCTAGACGAAGTTTTTTATAATGTAATACAGAAATGTGTGATATAACCCAACATTTTTATATTAATATTATTTGATTATTAATTTAAAAGCCGATAGTTTTCTTCATGGTACACACATTTCTATGGTGTCTTTTTTTTCCAGATTTTTTATTAATTTATTTTTTATTTTTTATGTGTTCTGGATTAACCACAAAGAAACAACCAATAAACAAATTTAGGTATACTAATGATGATAATACAGGAATAAAAATAAAAAATAATACAAATTTGACTGAAATGTTCAGAAAATGCAATGTAAAAAAAAAAAAAAAAAAAAAAAAAAAAAAAAAAAAAAAGTAATTTTGCCCCATAGCAGAAAAAGAAAAGTTTTTTTTTTTTTATCTCTGGTGTCTCTGATAATCCACCCACCACTTATGTGAATCCAGTCACCACTTATTTAAAGAGAAACATAAATCCTTACTGTTTCCACAGTATTCGTACTCGGCCCTGACGGAAGAATACAACGCTATGGTGTATGTGAAGAGGAGAGACACTTTTCATGTGGACAGTGCTAATGACCTCTTTGGTGAGCAGTGGTTTATTTTCAGCGAATTTCTTTCTGTGGACCTCTGGAGAGCGGCTAGTGGGCCTCATGTATTTACTTTATTCTAAAAGTAGCAACTGTCTTAAATGTCAGTGTCTGTTTTGTTTGGTACCTCAAGCTGTAGTTATAACGTCAATGTGTCAGAACGTCGAAAAACTTCCAGGGCTGTGGGATGTGATAATGCAGCACCGGGTAAGAGTAGAAGAGAAAAATAGAAGTTCTCTTCGTGGCCGTTTTGCGAAGCTCACAGTGCTCATGCTTGTGTTTCTCACTCACCTGCTTTTCCAACACCAAAGCGTTGTTTTTGCAGTGGTGGGAAACTAATTGTTCCAGATGAGCTCTCCGGCAGCTGTGTTTTCACTTTTACACTGTGTGCATGTGTGTGTGATCCCCAAGGGGAAGATGTTATTACTGGGTCAGTAGTAGGCTTTGTATCAGAATCCTGGTATCCTGGTGAAGTGCAGAGTCTTTTGCTGTTGTGGCCTGTGGTCTTTAAACTGCTGCCTCCAGTAGATCTCAGAGAAGCACATTATAACACAGCATTCCATTTCATCTTCAGCCAAGTGGCCCTGATTTAACTTCTGGGCTTTTTTTCCTGAACTGTACGAGAACATTTAGTTCTTTGAAACAATCGCCTGCCCATTAAGGGAAACTTCAATATGAGTGGAACTTCAGATATGACATATTGCAGGCTGAATGTTCTAATTTTGTACTTTTTATAAATCAGACTGTTGCTCAACCTTTTTTTTTCTCACTTTACTGTAAGAATCTGCCATTTTGTATCTGGAATATTGTAGCTAGGTCACATCTTCATGGTTCAAATTTACTATATATATATATATAT
>MU545793.1:10450130-10504314 GCA_024362625.1 Silurus asotus | reverse complement strand
ATATATATATATAGAACACTGTATGAAATCGATTTAAATGAGTAAATAACACTAATTCACTTCATAACACTTAATTGTTAAACTATTTTAACAATACTTTATGAAAATTAACAGCAATTACAATGCTTAATTAAAAAAAATAAAGTACAGGTACAGTAATGTATGCAGTAGAGAAGTACAGAAAATACAGTACAGGTTTTTTTTTTGTTGAAGACAATGCTAATTTGTTTGTCATACAGTACTGTATAATTACAATGCTTAATTAAAAAAAATAAAGTACAGGTACAGTAATGTATGCAGTAGAGAAGTACAGAAAATACAACAGTACAGGTTTTTTTGTTGAAGACAATGCTAATTTGTTTGTCATACAGTACTGTATATGTTATATTTTATAGTTTAAATGAATAATACATAATAAAAATAGTTTTAAAGCATTTTTTGGACAATTTTAATGAGATAAACCTTGATTAGAAATGTTAAAACTAGCGTTTTGAGCAGCTTGCGGTTGCTCACGAGTCGATCTGAATGAGAGTCGCCGGTCGGAATGAAAGTCGCGAGCATGCGAGGCCGCGATTGCTGATTATATATTTTGAGGACATATATTTTCTCACTTTGTATTTAATTGGATATTTATATATAGGGTCATTTAGCAAAATGCATTTCAGTAGATTCAGACTTATTTATTTGAATAGCATTCAAACAGTCAAATTTGTGCCCACTTCTAATCCCCCTCTTTTGCAATGCAAATCTGCTGTATGTGATTTTAATTTGGACGTGTATATACTGTCCATACAGCCCCAATTTACCACTTGTTTATGTACTCAGTTTGTGCTTACCTGGAGCTTTTCCTGTATGTTACAGTAACTTTGTACAACTGTTCGGTGGGCCGTTCCGACTGCAGCCGGTGTCACACAGCAGATCGGAAGTACGACTGTGTGTGGTGCGGTCAGGTTCAGTCCAGCTGTGTTCACAAAGAGGCCTGCTCAGCTGGAGTCAGGGACACATGTCCTGCTCCTGTCATTCATTTTGTAAGTTGTTTAGAATTTGTCTTTAAATACCGCCTAATAATGCATACATGTAAACTACATTCTTGGAGCACCACTAAGAGAGAATTTGCTCCGATCGTGGTGTTTTTGTGGATTTTGTGTTTAGATCGAGCCTCTTACAGGCCTGAAGGAGGGAGGGACCGTTCTCACTATCAGTGGCTCCAACCTGGGCCAGAAAGCTCATGATATAATACAGTCAGTCACTGTGGCTGGTATTTCCTGTACAGTCATACCAGAATTGTATGAGATTTCATCCAGGTAATTATTCAGACATCACACACTCCCAGTGTATATACTTCCTTTTTTATTTTTTCCCCACACACACACCTTTTTTTCTTTCTTCTGCAGAATTGTGTGCATAACAGGAAGAAGCCAAGAGGAGAAGTCAGGTCACGTCTCAGTAGAAGTTTCTGGTGCAGGGCGCAAAGGTCTCTCCATTCAAACGTTCAGCTACCAGGTCAGTCAGAGAGATAATGGCCTTAATTGCACTTTGTATGGTGATGAGACAAATTGTGTAAAGAAACGTAACACCCTGTTCTCTGCGTGTGAACAGGATCCATTGCTGGAAGGGGTGAGTCCCCAGAGAGGACCCCGAGCAGGAGGGACCTCTCTCACCATCACAGGCAAGAGGTTACTGACCGGCCGATCCAGTGACATCAGCGTGCTGCTGGGAGATGTCCCCTGTGTCATGTAAGTGATAGACTCACACACACACACACACACAAACACACACACAATTTACGCAGTAAGAAAATGGCTAAATAAGAAAAATAAACTGTGTGTTACATAATGCAGATCAGTAATGATTTCTGCAATTGTTGTAATAACATTTCACATTAAAGGTATTTGGTAGACATTATACGTATTATTCTAGTACAAAATATCCAAGATAATATAGATACATAAAATATAGCTCACAATCAGTGATGTAATCTGACTATTCATACAACTAAACTTCTTAAAACATTCTCTTTCTCTCTATCTCTCGTTCTCCCTCTTTCCCTTTCCCTCTCTTTATAGTGTTTCAGATGTGCAGAAAGGTACAATCGAGTGCGTCACTGGAAACAGCAACCACACCGGAGAGCACACAGTAACGTTGCGCTACGGAAACCGCGAGCGCTATCTCAATGGCATACGCTTTCAATACACCCCGGATCCCAACATCACACAAGCCATGCCATCCAAAAGCTTCATCAGGTACGTGCTTTATGGATATTATCCGGTTACAGCCCATTTATAACACAAAGCGCTATCTGATTTCCTCCAAACAATTTCCTGTTTCAGTGGCGGTCGTGTGATCAGCGTGTCTGGCCACAACTTGGACGTAGTCCAGGAGCCACGTATCCGAGTGACCATGAGAGGCATAAGAGGCAGCAGGAGGAGAAGAAGGAGACACGGTGGGAGTGTTGTAGCTGGGGGTGTCGAGAAAGGTTTACTGCAGAGACACAAGAGAATAATTCCTGAAGTAGATGCTCCAGAAAGCACTGGAAAACATGTGAGTTGAGACTTTTCCTTCATACTATAGCAAAAATATATATTTCTGAAATGTATGTAAAACCTGTCATGTCAAAGGTCTGTCATAGTTTTATGCAATTATTCACTTTGCTGCAAGACATATGAAGTGTGTAGTCATTTGATATATTCACTCATACACACACACAAACACACACACACACACACACACACACACACACACACGGGTTAATCGGATTAGTATTAGTTTACGCAACTGTGTGTATGTTAACACTCTGATTCAGACAATATAGTTGTAGTAGGTGTTTCTGTTTTAACAGGTTTCATCATTCATAATGTCTGTGCTTTACAATACCTCTCTTCTCTCTCCTCTCTCTCTCTCTCTCTCTCTCTTTTTCTTAGTTTGAAGAACGGTGTGAGGTGAACACATCCTCTCTGCTGCTGTGTCGTACCCCTGGCATGAGCCCAGAGATATTAGAAGCTGTTGTTGAGGTGGAGTTTATTCTGGATAACTTGCGCTTCAACTTTAACGCAGTCAGCAAAACACCATTTACCTACGAGCCCAACCCCACGCTCGAACCTCTCAGCCGCGATCACCAATCTGAACCCTACCGCTACAAACCTGGTTCAGTCATACTGGTAGAGGTCAGTGGTCATTTATCTTCTGCTCATCTATGTGCACATTTTTTTTAATGCATTTTTACACATTTTATTGCACATAATATTTTCTTTACTTTCTCTGCCCTTCTCTCTCTTTAGGGGCAGAATCTGGACCTAGCAATAGTTAAAGAGGAGGTGGTGGCTCTCATCGGTGAGGGTGTATGCACGGTTAAAACTCTGACTAAGAACCACCTGTACTGTGAGCCACCGGCCCAGCAGCCCTCCCCCTCCCACAGCCTCGGAAACAAGAGAGAAGGAGCTGATGCACTCCCAGAGTTCACAGTGAGTGGAAAGAAAAAAGTGTTGCATCATGCAGATAGTCTAAGGCAGGGGTCACCATCATGGGTTGCCCGCAAGGACCACATGAGTCGTCCGCAGGCCTTTTCTAAAAATAGCTCACAATAGCGCCACTTACCAGTGAGCTGCATCTATCTGTTTCATACGTTGTTAAATCACTGTTGATAATTATTGTAAGAAATCATTAACATGATCAGTGTTTTTACATAGATGAATATCATTAATTATTAATAATAACATAGAATTAAAGGTCAATTGAGCAAATTTGTTACTTCAGAAGTGTGTATTAAACTGGTAGCCCTTCACATTAATCAGTACCCAAGAAGTAGCTCTCAGTTTCAAAAAGGTTGGTGACCCCTGGTCTAAGGTTTTAGTCCAAAGTATTACTCAGACCATTAAGATGGACAGGAAAAGTCTGGACAGTGCTGAAGTGCTTATGTGTTGTGGCTCTAGGTACAGATGGGAAATCTAAACTTTTCGCTGGGAAAAGTGCAGTATGACACGCTCAGTCAGTCCACCTTTCCTGTGGAGGCTCAAATAGGAGTTGGAGCAGTGGCTGCTCTCGTCGTCCTTATCGTTGTGATCATTGTTCTCATTTACAGGTGGGTTTTTGGGGTCCTGCTTTGTGTGCATCATAAATTGTGTGTCTTTCTCAGTATATAGTATTAAATGACTAAACAAATGTGTGTGAAAGTAAATAGACAGTCTGGCACAGTAGTAGATAATTTCCTGTTAAAAGGGTGACAGCTTCCAGTTTGGTGTAAATTACACAAAAAAACAGTTCTTCCACATCTGGAGCTTATTCTGTATGATCGTGATTTTTTTTTTAACCAGGGACTGTTGTTTTAGATTCGACTGCTTTCTTGTACCTGGTGTGAACTTAATATCAGTTCCTAAATTTCCGTTACTGTTTTGTTTGTGTATCTTTCTCCTTCATTTGTCTTTCTAAGGAGGAAGAGTAAACAAGCTCTGCGGGATTATAAGAAAGTTCAAATTCAGCTGGAGAATCTGGAGACAAGTGTGAGAGACCGCTGCAAGAAAGAGTTCACAGGTAAGAGAAAACAAGGTAGAAGGTAGAGTGTTTTTCTTGGTATGTGTAAAAAAAAAATTTCTACTTGTTCCAAGGTTGTGTTCATTTGTGATAACGTTGAAAAAAAATTCATTTTCATCAAAGGTAATCAAAAAAATTATCTTTGAACCATCAGCTTAAGTTAGACACTTAGTATTTGACCTTTTGATGTTCATTCCAGACTTGATGACTGAAATGATGGACATGTCAAGTGATCTGGTGGGCTCTGGGATCCCGTTTCTGGATTACAAGATGTACGCTGAGCGCATCTTTTTTCCGGGTCATCGGGAGTCACCACTGCGCAGGGACCTGGACGTGCAGGATTGCAGAAGGGCCACAGTAGAGCAGGGCCTCGTCCAACTTTCCAACCTGCTCAACAGCAAACTCTTCCTCACTAAAGTCAGCATTTTTTTTTCTTTTTTCAGATATATTTTAAAAAGATACTTTTAGTAGGAATTTGCTTCAGAATGACCAAATTATATTTAGTATAAACCATTTAAAAATGAGCTGAAAACCCATTACCCATCCATTAGTATTTAGTGCCTGCTATAAATTACTCAGTATGTATGTAATTAAAAGAATGAGGAATGTTGGTCTTTAATGGTTTAATAGGTATTTTGCATCTTACTAGTGTGTAGTTAATAGTTTTCCTCAGTCTAATCATTTTTTTCCTCCTGCACATTTTAGTTTATATACACTCTGGAGAGCCAGAGGACATTCTCTCCCAGAGACAGAGCCTACGTCGCCTCTCTGCTCACTGTAGCACTACACGGCAAACTGGAGTACTTTACTGACATTCTGAAAACATTGCTTAATGACCTGGTGGAGCAGTATGTCGCCAAGAACCCCAAACTCATGCTCCGGAGGTAACAAAAGGGGAAAGAGAAGTCACTCGATGGATGGATGGATCTATCTTTGTCATTGAATAGTACAGGTACACTGATGTATGCTAATACATGATTTGCATTTGATCTTTTTCCCTTTTAGAACTGAGACGGTTGTGGAAAAGCTCCTGACCAACTGGATGTCTATATGTCTATATTCGTTCCTCCGGGTGAGTGTCAAAATACAGAAATTCTTAGGAGTTGACTAAGTTTTCTTCTTTTCGGGATTTCTTGGTTAATGCATGCAAAATTGTGCTCATAAGATGCTGCTATGTATACGATTGTGATTGTGTACATGGTTATGTGCAGCCATAAGGATTAAATTGAATCTTTGAATCTGTTGTTCATAAGGACTCGGCAGGGGAGTGTTTGTACATGCTTTTTAGAGCTATAAAGCACCAGGTGGATAAAGGACCTGTGGACGCAGTAACTGGCAAAGCCAAATACACCCTCAATGACAGCCGACTGCTCCGAGAAGACCTGGAGTATCACACACTGGTTAGAGTTCACACTTTTTTTCCCCCCTGTATTTGATTTTTAGTCAGAAATTAACTATATTTTGTAGAGTCTTGACAGTATGTAACCTTTTTTTATCTAAGCAGTGCTTCTTTGCAGTGCCAGGCTTTAAAAAAATTATTATAAATTAATGCAAAGTAATAATGTGATGTGATAGATTACCTAAAAGCTTTTTGGCCTCGATCATAAACTAGTCTTCTTTAATAAATTAATTGATAGCTATAATTTATTAATGATTTATTGCCATTTCTTTCCTGATACTTATCAGTATGTAATACAGCTGACCTTTTTTTATCTAAGCAGTGCTTCATTGCAGTGCCAGGCTTAAAAAAAAATAATTATAAATTAATGCAAAGTAATAATGTGATGTGATAGATTACCTAAAAGCTTTTTGGCCTCGATCATAAACTAGTCTTCTCGAATAAATTAATTGATAGCTATAATTTATTAATGATTTATTGCCATTTCTTTTCTGATACTTATGTCAACCATTAACATTAAAGCACCATTTCTGCTGGGTGTGTTACATTCATCTAATTGCTCATCATACCCAAACCCCCCCAACCCAACCTCACCACCACCACCTAATACCTTTTGTTTTTTTTCTGTCTAGACTCTGAACGTGCTGATGCAGGGAGTAGGAATGAACGAGACCCAGCCAGTAGCAGCTAAAGTACTAGATTGTGACACAATAACCCAAGTCAAAGAGAAGATTCTAGACCAGGTCTATAAAGGAACCTCATACTCCCATAGACCACACACTGACTCACTAGATTTGGGTAAGAAGAACATTTCCTTTCTCTATATTTAATATACGTGTATATTACACACATTCCTAAATGCACTTGTCCTGCCCTGTTCTGTAACATTGTGTGTTCATGGTGGTGTGTTTGCAGAATGGCGTTCAGGCGTCGCGGGTCACCTCATTCTCTCAGATGAAGATCTCACATCTGTGGTGCAGGGCAACTGGAAACGTCTCAATACGCTTCAGCATTACAAGGTGCACACAGTGTCATTGCACTTTACACTAATACCTGTTCCAAATCTATTTACCAAGCTGATTATTTTAACAAGCGTTATTTGTTTTGGTAATATTCCTTCACTTTTCAGGTTCCTGATGGAGCTACAGTCGCTCTGGTGCCACGACATAGCAAACACATCCACCATGACAACCATGACTATGTGGCAGGAGAGAGTGAGTCCACACAGCAGCACATCTCAAAACCTTAAATGCTGGTGTTATATTATGACAGCCAATCATTTTTATTATAAATACATGATTTTGGAGCAGTTCTTAAGAGAAGCAGAGAAAGGAAATAGAACTGTGTTGAGTTCTATGTTCAGTTTTGTGCAGATTGGGGTTAAAAAAAAAAAAAAAACTACATTGACTGTAAATTCCCTTGACCACATGCGTTTGATCCATATGTATTTCAGCGAGGTTTGTCTTGGCCTCAATAGTACAGTATAATACAACTACCACTTTGGCTCTTGTTCCTGTCTGGATGAAGTGCAGCAATAAGCAGAAATAACCACTGTTCCTAAAATAATAAAATGATGCCTAGGGATGTTTTCCTCCAGCATATAATTTTAAATGAGCTCAGCATGCCTAAGGTTAGTCCGCCAGCTTCTCACACAGTCTGTAAAGATGTTTCCTCATGCTTATTTCCCCATCTCAGAAACACCCATGCTGGAGGATGCAGATGAGGGTGGAGTTAGACTGTGGCATCTTGTAAAGGCCAGTGAGGAGCCTGAACTGCCCAAACACAGACGAGGCAGTTTGAGAGAACGAGAGCGGCCCAAAGCCATACCAGAGATCTACCTCACACGACTGCTTTCCATGAAGGTATGGTATATCCTCCGTGATAACAGAGCAAGTTGCGACTGAGGCAGTGATTGAGGACAGAGGCTGCTGGACTGTATGTACCATAAGATGTCACTTGTTGTCTCTAGGGCACTCTGCAGAAGTTTGTTGATGATTTGTTCACCGTGATTCTGAGCACAAGTCGGCCTGTTCCTCTTGCTGTAAAATACTTCTTTGACCTGCTGGATGACCAGGCAACACATCACGGCATCTCGGACCCAGAAACGATCCATATTTGGAAAACAAACAGGTAAAAAGCTTCATATTAACAGCATTGAAATCAAACATGTTTATTGAATAAATGCATGAATGAAGTGATGGAAAAGGGACTTTCTTTGAAGTTTTGCGATACTCCTTAGTAACAATATAAATCTATAATCCAAAACCTCTTTTATAAGCTTTTAAAATGACCGTTTTAGCTTACACCAGAGATGCATTTGCACAAACAATTGTATATTATCGTTCTGAATAGCGGTTTGCTCTGCTTTAACAAATGCTGGTGTGGTATTTTAACATTAATACACTGTCCAGTAATATGGAAATGTGAATTTAGGCAACCTCGGATTTGTATTAAGGTGACATAAACTCTAGTGAACTTGATGTGATATGCTGGCAAAATTATATATTCAGGTTTTTTTTTACTTCTTATATGTGGAAAGTCTAAATTTTTTATATATTTAAATATAAATAAATGTTTATACATTTGGAAGAATATTTGTTTTTTTGTTTTTTTTTACTTTTACTTAACAACCAAGGCTGTTGCTAATACAAACTATTGATTAGTTTGCTGTTTCATTCAATAATGAAACAAAGTTTTCCTGCTCATGTTTGGAAAGCTACAGGTTAGAGGTAAACATTGAGCTTGGGTTTAGGAGCAGGATGTTGCCACTCTCAAAGAAAGTGCATATCAATAACTTTCATTAAAAAAAAAAAAGCACGGCTTGGTAAAGTGGGAGAACTGTAGGGAGGGAACAACCAAAAGGGAACAGGACTATTTTTTCTTATTATTTAGTGCACTTTCTTTGTTACACAACACTAATGATTTGAAAGTAACCGTGTGATTTATTTTCCCTGCTTCAGTCTGCCCCTGCGCTTCTGGCTCAACATTGTGAAGAACCCTCATTTCATCTTTGATGTGCAAGCATCTGACAATGTTGATGCTGTCCTGTCTGTTATCGCTCAGACCTTCATGGATTCCTGCACCACTGCTGAGCACAAACTGGGCAGGGTAAGACAGGAATATACAGTCAGGTCCAAAATCTTTTGTGGCCCTGATTAATGATTATAAAAATGTGTGTTACGAAGTGGATTTGCTTAATTTCCTGCTGCAAGTATGAAAAAAAATGGATTTAAAGTTAATTTTTCAAACACAATCCCCATTCGTAAAAAGTACAATACAAATAAAGCTGATTCATTACAGTTGTTTAGTCATTGCCCAAGTTGATATTTGTGTTTTTTGTTTATATCCACTAATTTATGAAGGTTTAACAAATGTCTATTCTATTTTTGTTTCCTCTCTATGTTGATGAATCCCTCTGTTTTTATACCTTTTATACCTTACATCTTTTTATATATTTTTTACGATCCAGGATATTATAGATAACCCTTTAAGGTTTTCTAAACACAATATCGATAGGAACAAATAGAAAAGTATTAATAGGAACTGTAATTAGGAACACTTTGATATTTTCTTAAAAATAATTCATAAAGTTGAGATTTCTTGCATATTTCCATTGTAAAAATGAAGCAAATTTACCACACATTTCTTCAGGACTCCCCCATCAACAAGCTCCTGTATGCCAGAGACATTCCTCGTTATAAGCAGATGGTGGAGAGGTATGATGAACAAACTTGTTTTTGCATGTCCATGTATGAAAATACTTGATTTCGAATCAGAAGCTTAAGTTAAAATCCTAAACTGAAATGAATAAATGTTGGAGTCACTACTGAGGTGTTCCTATATCTCAGGTACTATGCTGACATCAGACAAACCATCCCAGCTAGTGACCAGGAGATGAACTCTGCCTTAGCTGAGCTCTCGAGGGTACATGAAATCCTTTACCTTATATTTATATATATATAATATGCTGTGTATTTAAAGACATGTTCCTGTCTTCCTTCACTTTCTGCCTAGAATTACTCAGGAGAGCTGAATTACCTAGTGGCCCTGCATGAGCTCTACAAGTACATCAACAAATATTATGACCAGGTAAATTGATAATTATGCACTCATAGTTGAGAAAATGGTGAGAAAAGACGCGTTTAATGATCATGCTATGCGCTGTGCGTATTTCAGATCATCACGGCGTTAGAAGAGGACACCACAGCTCAGAAGATGCAGCTCGGTTATCGGCTTCAACAGATTGCAGCGGCAGTAGAAAACAAAGTGACAGACTTGTGATTTAGAGATCCCGATGAGGTGATCAATGAGACAAGAACAGATGAGGGGAAGCACATGGGTTGCACTAAAGAATGGACCTACTTTACATTTGGACTGCAGAGAGTTGTGTAGCTGCAGCGAATGGGAACCACAGGACTGTGGACGTTGACTAAAATGACAGTAAAAACACTGCCACTTTACGGAGGAAACAAGGACTGTGTGTGTGTGTGTGTATATGTGTGTGTGTGTGAGAGAGAGAGAGAGAGAGTATGTGTGAGACATGATTTCTGTCATTGTTTGAGAGATTAGTGAATTGGAGACTCTTTGGCATTCTCAGAATGATGGAAACAGGTTCACAAGGGAGTTCTCATGAGGTCCTTTAGAGAACGAGGAGGACATGTATTGTGTGGCAGCACGTGCATGAAGTTGCTGCAAGAGGAGCAGCCGTGTTGCTTCTCTCCTCTACCTCTCGATCAGGTGACTACTGCATTCTTTCCAACACAATGAGCGATCGAGGTCTCACCGGGTTCATTTTACTTACACCAAATCCAACTCGGGGCCGACTGACAACAGGCTCAGTTTAATGCAGGTTTGTTTCACAGACAGACTTTTACTGAGGAGGATTACAACACCTGTCAAATGATACAAATGAATGCTCTCAGAAGCAGGAGAAAATGACTCGAAAATGAAATCTGTGCCTCATGAACAGTTGCTTCTTCCTGCCGTTTTCTACCTCCTCACGTTTCTCTTTCCAATTTTCTCTACATCATAATTTCTGTGTGTTTGCCAATATGCTGACTATATCCATCCGTGCAGCAATAACTGTGTGTGACCCAACATAACTCCATGACAGGCTTCTTCTATCGTCATTCTATTTCTCCAGCGATCACGAGAACGTTCATGGTGTAAAACATCTATTCGTAATCTTGTCTTTTTTTTTTTTTTTTAGATTATTTATTTAATATTAACTCATGCAACATCCGTTTCTTTCACAACTGTCTGCATCCTCCGTCCATGTCATTCAAAAGGAGCTCCGAGACTGAGAGAACAAGGCAGGCAAGAACTACCAGGCATCTCTATTCTAGCACTAGAATGCATTTCAACATTGTGTCTGTTGTATTATTGTGTTTTCTGTGTGGCACTAAAGAGATAGCTGGTGATCCCAATCCCCCCCACCCCCCAACCCTAACACCCGAACCACCCCCACCACCACCACCCCCAATTTTAATTCATGGTTTTACTGTTTTTATGTCCCCTTTATTTCTTATTGTATAAGAATCACTGGAAGGGCAGTACACGGGAATACAACTCTGTAAATCTGCAAGGTGTAATGACTGAAGTATTCTCTATATTTCAACATTTCTTTTCTGCTCTAACATTCCTTTTATGTGCTATGAAAGAAATTGATGTCCGAACCATTCGAATTGTTCTTTATTTTTTATTTTATTTTTTTCTGTGTGTGTAAAAGAGGTGTTTAGTGCGTACTACAGTATAGGGTCAATTTTCTTTCATTACATTGCTTTACATTAATACTAGATAGAACACGATTACTTTATAGAGACAGGTTTCTGTCAACCTACAGGCTTGATCACTAGTTATTTTCACTTCAGTTTTTGATTTTAACAAACGTTCAATAGCATCCAACCGTAAACAGTCCCATAGAGCGGGAAAGAACCATCAAATCAACACAATTAACTTAAAAACAGGAAAATATTCAGAAACCTGGGACCAGCGATAAATCAATGGTTCAGTGGTACATTAAATGTAAGATACATGGACCACACATGTCATTTGTGGTGTGATGTAACTGTATAAGATAAAAAATTATGTGCAGAAGTTTCAGAAGGAAGTATAAAGTTAAAACTATTATTAGGTTCTATAAATTATGTGTAGACTAGAGCAGGCTCTGTAAGTTTTTAAAACTTGTTAATATCATCATACGTTTTGATTGTCTTTCAGCTGTAGCTTCTTACCAACAGTATGTGAAAAAACTATTTTGGAGACAAATTATATGGAGATTTAATAAAATATTCTGAATGGAGTTGACTGAATTTTGTGATCTGATTCACTAATTTAAGTAGTGTATTGTGCAGCTTCTCTACACGAAACATTCCAATATCGAATACATTTTTACTGATACATATGAAATGTTTGTACAACAAGGAAATCTTTAGTGTTGACTTAAGCTTGTGTTTTCCTTGATAGAAAATCATTTCACATACAAGAAGCAACCTGCGTACAGATATTCAGTGAAAGGAACATCCTATAGTATATAGAGAAAGGTATGTAGACACCTGTTCATCATACCCATTCATGCTAGTTGAACATCCTATTTCAAGATATAATATGCTGGTATAATAACCGCTATTCTTCTGGGAAGGCTTTACACTAGATTTTGGAGAGTAGATACAGGGATTTGTGTTCATTCATTCACAAGTTTCAGTCAAGGTTCAGTACTGGGAAAGTGTTAATGTTCCATGGCAGGATATAGAAGTAGATTTTCAGGCCTATCATCTGCGGTTGGCGTTGCCGCTCGCCATATTGCCACATCGCTGCCCAGTAAGGGACGTGGGGCCATAAGAATATTGACAAAAAGTCATAAAGCTTTTACTTCTACATGTACTCTGATTAAATGTTATTATTATTATTTTTTGAACTATCAAGGAAAACACGTATTTCATCGCGGTCTTTAACACCGCTTCTGAGTGGCGGTCTCAGTGCGCCCCCTCGTGTCACTCAGTGGTACTGCTTTCACGGCGTTCCTCACGAGAGATGCTAATGGCTGATTTGTTTATTTATAATAAATATAGCATGATTCGTCAGTTAAACACTTCTTTTATGTACACTTGTGATAAAAGGGGATTTTTTAATTTCCTCCAAACATGTTTTTTATGGTGTGCAGTAATACTGAATGTACAATAATACTGAATGTGATACCAGTTGTTTTGAACTAAAGCTATTACTACTTGCTAACGACATTAATAACATAACACAGTTTTACATTAGATTCAAACTGAATTGTGTAATTGTGAACATTTAAAACATTTAAGGTAGTGATGTATTTTCAAATGCATTCATTCCCAGTTGTGTCCTAAATCCACAAGATGATTTAAGTTTTTATTCTCCTGCGCACACAACTGTAGTGAATGCCTTTGTATGCTGTAGTTTTAAGATTTTCCATCGCTGGATCTAAGAGGCACAAACTTGCTCTGGCATTTTGTGAACAAAGCATTTCACAGGAAAATTAGACTAGAAGATATGAAGTGTCCTGCACAAAACTGGGACCTCAAACCTACCGAGCACATTTGGGCTGAACTGGAACTGACGGCTCAAAAACCTTCTCACCAAACAGCCTGATCTCACTAATGCTCTTGTGGATAAATAAGCACAAATTCCCACGCCCATGGTCTAAAAAAGTCTTTCCAGAAGAGTGGGGAGGGTATTATGACAACAATGGAGGACTAAATTTGGCATGTACAAAAAGCATATAAGGATTTAATGATTAAATTATTCACTAATTACTGGAAAATTTTTACGCTTAATGCAGCCTGGATCAGATACAAAACTCACGTCTGCAGAATGCCTTTCTTTTGTTGGTTTTAAAATAATTTAGGAATCTGTTGGACGAGTAAAATGTGCTGCAATCCAAAGTACCGGATACAAGCCATAATAATTTATACTAGGTTACACTTTTCTTAAGTTATTTTTATTTCATTTTGGGCCTACTTTTATTGATTATTTCAGTTAGCATACCTACACAGTTTAATAGGAAATGGGATTTTGTCAATAAATGAACTATAGATAAATAAATCAATACCAGGTAACAGTCAAACAACACCCGGACAAGCTAAAGAACATGTTAAAGTTGTACTTTAAACTGTTTCCACATCCAGAGCGTATCTGATTGCACTTTGTCTGGGAGGGTAATGGCAGATTCAACAGTTTTTTCAGGTGAATTGGTAACTTTTCCCCGGGTGGCTTATCGGCAGTAACATATTCAGCTGATTTTTTTGTGTTTCACTGTAACAGGGCAATTAATTCAATTGTAATTTTCTTTAAACAATACTTTTTCTCTCTTTTGTCATTTCTATATGATTTGCAGAATTCAGCTGAAATTCCTTGTAAGGCACAATGAATTGCAGTAGCAGAGAGCTCTGCCTCACCTCGGATTGTGCAATCCTTTCCAACTGAGCTAAACACAGCATGTCTGTGACTGTGTAAATAACACCAACAGACTGTAGACTCTTATTTGCATGTCATCGCCTTTCATAGTCTAGGTACCTTATTTTACATATCCGTGTTAAAAGATTTTTTGGCTTCCTGCTATTGATAAATGAGAGGCAGCGAGGCAGCCATTACCCCTGCCTCAACGATAAGAGCCTGCACGAACCCAGGTACTGATGACTCTCTTGTACCTTCCACTGTTAGTTATTTCACCACTGGCAGAAAGGAAATCGCCTTCAAATATTTGCACTACAGTTCTACAACAAAGTAACAGACGTCTTTGTCCAGAAGGACAGACATATGGATTTCATATGTCAATAAAAGTGTATTTAAAGTCTATTTAATGCATATGTTCATTTTTGTTAAATGAACTGTATTCACAAGAATCGCTATAAAATATAACAGATCCTTCCTTGGTTCATCCCGCATCTTTCTACCTCGTGACTATGAAAATAAGGCTTTGATCCTATTCACAGTCTGCACCAAACCCACATGAAAACCGAACAATAAAGCATTACTTGAACAGGCTGTGTGCGTAAAGAATGCAATATTAAATAGGGGAAACCGCATTGCCTAATCGAACCATGTTATTGCGAATGTAATCATTTCTTTCATTTAATTACATTTCTTTAATCATTTCATCAAATCTCTTTAGGGTGCATAAACACCAATCAGGCAAAACATTATGACCACATGCCTAATATTGTGTTGGTCCCCTTTTGCTGGCAAAACAGTCCTGAGCTGTCAAGTGTTAACAGCATTAACTTCTTCAGCAATGTGAGCTACAGTAGCTCAGGATCCTTTGGAACACTCAATCACAGTAGAATAGGGATTGTGAAACATCAGCATGGGCTTTGTGATTTTCATTTCTGATACAATGATGGAAATTAGTTTTTGGTTCAGTATCACAATAAAGTGCCCTTGAATCACTCATTAATCATGAACATAATGCAACAATGGACATCTGAGGTTTTAATATAAATGGCCAAACATTTATACACATACAAGTACAATGATAAGTCTCTTGAAATATGGTTTCCTTATTTTATACTATTTTCTGTGATTGGAAGTGTGATTTTGGCATGTCTGACACACTGCTCAGCTAACTTCAGTGAGTGTAAAAATATATGGATAAATGTAAATACTGCTTGAATGTTTTTATTGACCTTACCAAGTTATTTATTAATATAAGTAATTTTGATCATTTACAGTATATTCTGTTATCATAATAATATTAAGCATTTTGCACATGAAATTCTCCACCCTTTTATAATGTGTTACTGCCCTTTAATCAGCCCTCTGATGTACTCAGTAACAGCCTTTTTCCCATTTTGCCTTTCTTAAATGAAGTTAAAAACATCTGTTGTACATATAAGTATTTTTATGTTTCCTAATTTTCCTCATACCATGTTTGTAGTTGAATGTTGTCGAGTTTAACATTTTCACCCTGTCATAGTGAAATATTACTTATTCTAAAAACTTTTCAGACTTTCAAAATAGATTTTTTTAACCGTGTACAGTCAGCTTCAACAGTGAATCTCTTGGATTGCTGCAGGTACACCATGTGTTCATTAAATGCTAACTTTAGCCAAATAAATGTCCACCCTGTCACCAAACCTTCCATGACATTACATTGTTTTTGACACATTTTGATTATTTCTTTTTTTTTTTTTTTTTACTTTTACATATTACAACAGTTATAACACACATATAACACAATCAGATGCTATACATAAGTGCACAATAAATATTTTTTTGGCGATATATTTCAGTCCATATAAAGGATAAAAATGTCCTTTAAAAGTCCATATAATGGATTTCATTGACTGTTATATAAATGAAGACTGGACCACTACGTAAAAGGAGGGAAACAGCAGTTTGTAAGGAAAAGTTTTTGAATAGTTTTGAAATACAATTTTCTTTCCAGTAATGAGTTTAAGTGGAGCTGAGATAACAAGGAGATATAGGGAAGGACGTAATGCTAAACCAGAGAGAAGAAATAAGTACTCTGAGAAAGAGAGGGGAAAAATGGGAAACTGACAAAGAGACCAGAACAGAGGAGGGTATTCATGTATTAATGAGCCAAAACCAGTGCTCAACTCTCCGAATATTCCTTTCTCAGGCCACTCCAGGTTGGAATATGTATGTTTAGATACAGAATTCATTAGAATGTCTGGATTTATTTGAAGGACAATTATCAACTGTTTGTTTTCCCATTAACTGACATAAAATTTAACAAAAAAAATTCTAACTAATATACTGAACAAAATTATAAATGCAACACTTTTGTTTTGCCGTTTTTTTCCATGAGCTGAACTAAAAGATCTGAAACTTTTTCTATGTACACAAAAGGCCTATTTCTCTCAAATATTGTTCACAAATATGTCTAAATCTGTATTAGTAAATGCTTCTCCTTTACTGAGATAATCCATCCACCTCACATGTGTGGCATATCAAGATGCTGATTATACAGCATGATTATTACACAGGTGTGCCTCAGGCAGTTTTACTGTATTGAGGGGCCTGGGGGGGTCCAAAAACCAGTCAGTATCTGGTATGACCACCTTTTGCCGCACGCATTTTTCCCTGTACAATAAAAACCGGGCCTTATCTGTGAAGTAAACACCACTCCAAAGTGCCAGACGCTATCGAGTCAGTTACGATGACGAACTGCAGTCAGGTCGAGACCCCGATGAGGGGACATGCAGATGAGCTTACCTGAGACAGTTCTGAAGTTTGAGCATACATTTTTTGGTTATGCAAACCGATTGTTGCAGCAGCTGTCCAGGTGGCTGGTCTCAGACAATGTTGGAGGTGAAGATGCTATATGTGGAGGTCCTGGGCTGGTGTGGTTACACGTGGTCTGCAGTTGTGAGGCTGGTTGAATGTACTGCCAAATTCTCTCAGACGCCTTTGGACACGGCTTATGGTAGAAAAATTAACATTGAATTCACAGGCAACTTCTCTGGTGGACATTCCTGCAGTTAGCATGCCAATTGCACACTCCCTCAAAACTTGCGACAGCTGTGGCATTGTGCTGTGTGATAAAACTGCAAATTTTACTGGCCTTTTATTGTGGCCAGCCTAAAGCACACCTGTGTAATAATCATGCTGTCTAATCAACATCTTGATATGCCACACGTGTGAGGTGAATGGAATATCTCGGTAAAGGAGAAGCACTCACTAACACGGATTTAGACAGATTTGTGAACATTGAGAGAAACAGCCCTTTTGTGTACATAGAAAGCCTTAGATCTTTGAGTTCAGCTCATAAGAAAAATGGGGGTAAAAACAAAGGTGTTGTGTTTATAATTTTGTTCTGTATATCTAATCTTAGTTACGTTAGTATGTGGAAAATAAATTAGAGTGATGCAGAAAATAAATTCCTGAAATCTTTTTTATATAGATTAAAAGTTTATAGGTGTTCCTGTTGCTTCTCTGATGTTCTTGTTCTATTGTTCTCAGGTTAAAGCCTTTGTCCATTCTGTCATTCCAGGATCTACTTTTATGAAATTAAACAAATTATTTTAACAAGTCAACAAAAACTTTTGTGTAAATTAAACAAATAAGGGGCAGTTAGTATTGTTTAAAAGTTTGACTAAATATATTTGTTGTTAGATTTTATTTAGAAAGAAGCAGGCAACTATCACATTATTGGGCTCATCATCTTTGGTGGTTTGTTTATAATTTGTCTACTGCAGTTAATTTATAAAAATGTGCTGAAGCTTGACCAAAATGCATTTCTAACAGCTTAAGGTCTATACTTAATACAACACATATGAGGTTCCATTGAAAATCTCAGATTTTTATTTTGGAAACTGTGACCCCTCAAAAGCACTTTATGGAGATTCTCTGACTGATTACTAGAATTAACAAAGGATCATTTCGCTTGTTATTGTATATCTATCTATCTATATCTATATCTATATCTATATCCTTTTTAAGGATCTGTACTTTATCAAAATATTTTAATTTGGACAAACCCTGGCTTCACATTTGATATATTTCATACCGTCTACACCACTACAATTCTCTCGCGAGACCACAACTATAACCCAAGAGATCTCGCGAGAGTTTGATAGACGACGCGTTCTCGCACTGTGGACTTGTAACAGAAGGAGACTCCTGAGAGTTTTACGTAAAAGGGAATGGAGCACCAAACTGCATACATTATTCAAACTTAGTTTTTAGTAATTTTGAGTGATATTAACTCCATTCAGAAGCTCGAGTAAAAATATTAAAGAAGTTCTCAGACTGCAGTAACATTTATGCACGTACTTAAGTACAGGATTGATGGATTTCATTCACAAATGCTGGCTAATAAAATCTCTGAAGTGGAAAAAGCAACATCACTGTATATATATATATTTTTAAATAATGTGTATGTAAGTTTAATTTTATAACTACATTTGTAAAAAATAAAAACAGTTAAAGGTTAAAGGAAAAAAAGCCTCGACTCTGACCCGGAAGTGATACTGACGCGCAAAAGTATGGCGTCTTTGGCAATACGCATTTGCGCACGGACCTAGCGTTGCTAGCGGAGTAAAATATTCATTCAAACTCTAAAGGATACTTAGACTAGTGTGTGCACCTGTGTGTTTTTGGAACGAGTAAATAATAAGCAGGAATAGTCGAATTAATAGGCGCAGTCCGGCAGTGAAGCGCGTGACGGTGCTGATTTTTGCTGAGAGTTGAGTGGGAGCGCGTGCGCTGCAGCGGCAGGTATGTAACTGAGGTTAGCGAACCGGGAAAAGAGACGAGTCTGCGCTCGTGCTCGTTCATGTGCAGCTCTTCGAGCGCTGAACTGTCTCGCGTGCAACATGCGTGTGTTGGGGAAATGATGAGAAAGAGAGAGACGTGGGCAGTGTTTGCTGACGCTAAACAAGCAATTGACTGATTGATTAAGTGATTGATTGATTTGTGATTGTACCAATCAGGTCCTCTTTCTAGTATTTGACTCTCATCCTTTTACCCGTGATGCATGCCAGCCCTCCAGACCAGCCCTTTAACTCCTAACCGTGTGTTTTGTCCACATAGGTGAAGTGATGGAGTCATCCGAGCAATGTCCTCAAGACTCAGCACATCAGGAGGTGAACCCAGTGTTCCTCCAGCAGCTCAGGGAACTGGATATCCCCGAGGAGGCAGCCAGACAGGTCTGCATCAACCACTTGTCTGCCAATTCTTCACTACTGCAATAACCGTGGACTCTTTTATAACTAGACAGCTTCCACAGCTGCTTACAGTCTACACCCATCAGGCATATCTTTATGACCACCTGCCTAATATTGTGTTGGTCACCCTGTTTTGCTAGCAAAACAGTCCTGATCCATCGCGCATTAACAGCATTAACCTCTTCAGTAACTTGAGCTACAGTAACTCGTCTGTTGGCTCGGACCACACGGGCCGGTCTTTGTTTCCCATGTGCATCGGCCTATTTTTCCTGCTTCGAAAACGTCAACTTTGAGAAAAAATTATTCCCTTGCATCTCAAAATATCCCACCCGTTAACAGGTGCTGTTATGAAGAGATAATCAGCGTTAATCACTTCACTAGTCATAATGTTTTTATGGCAATGTTATGCCTGGTCGGTGTACATTTATTCATAATCAGATTATCTTCAGCTAGGATTGTGGTGAATCAGTATCCCGTTTTGGGGACACACCCTGGAAGAGATACGAAACCATTTACAGAGCACTTTGCACACACGCACACACACACACACACATTCACGCACACGCACACAGTCACAAACGTAGGTGAAATATTACACAGGCCATCTAAACCTCCCCATTTCTGGAAGGGCACCCTGTAGAAACTTATATGGACACAGAGTATGTAGAGAAAATGCATATACAGTTACCTGAGCTCAGTATCAAACCAGGGATCTTGAAGCTGTGAAAGTGCAATCAAAACGTTTAAATTCAGACAGAATTATGAAATAATTCAACTTAAAGCATGGGTGTGTCTTTTTTAGATTCTAGTACTATACAGTTCATAGTAAAAGGCACATGCATATTATGTTATCTTTATATTATATTTGTACAAAATGAGAGAGTCCACATTTTGATACAAGAAAATACTGAATCTCTACTGCACTCTATATTTTTTATTGTTTAGTTATTTTTTTTATCGGACTCGTATTAGTGTATGATATCTGATTATTTCAGGCACTCCTACACACAAGGAATGTGTCGGCTGAGGAGGCGGCAATGTACTACTTCAACAAACTGGAAAATGAGGTTGATGATTACACACCTACAGTTCCATTTTAAAATAAAGCATGTAATAATGTAATAATTGGCTTGTGTTGCTGTTTCTGAGTCCCTTTGTCTTGTCAATTGTCTCAGGAAGAAGGCGATGAAGATACGATGTTCAAGATGGTCTTTGTCGTGAACATGGAGCTGAACATGGGAGTGGGGAAGGTATATAACTATTAAAATGTTTGTCCAAACTGCTTAATGTACTGTGCAAAGTCAGATGAAGTCCTGAGATTTTCAGTGCACCCCTCTAGGTGGCGGCACAGGTGGGCCATGCAGCTGTGGCTCTGTTCCAGGCCATGCAGGAGAAGAATACTTGGAGAGAGATGGCCTGGAAATGGGACCATGCAGGGTGAGGCAGCATCAATAGATCTTTAGTAACTCTTGAAAGCCTGACAAACCACTTGTTAAAAATAGAAATAGAATGCTACCTGATCAGTCTTTCTGTTTTTATTAGTTAACTTGAAGACTTGAAGGAATTTTGGCCTTGTGTAAAGCTCAGGACAGTTTGAAATAACCATACTAATTATCAGGAAGGATTTGTATACTTTGTTTCCATCCTCCTATGAAAAGATATTTGAATGCTCTGTCTGAATGATGCAAAATGTCATTCCTGGAATTAAAGATACTTAAATTATTCAGGAGAAACAAACAGAACTAATTATACCCTAAATCAAATTAAATTATCATTATTATGAATTATAACCAGTAAGATACAGAAGAACCAGAGAAACCAGAGAAAAGCAGACCTTGAGGGGTAATATAGGAGAGGGGAGCGACAGTTCAAATAGGAGAAGCTCTACAAGAAGACTACTACAATCCTAATAATACGTTGGCACAAGACTGTAAATTTGGTAAAAGCTCCATACTAATCAAAATGGTAGTAAAATCATCAATGCCATGCATAAAGAACACTATAATGTAGAATTTTATTTAGATGATCTATTTTATTGGTCCCTTGTGTTTTTATGCATTCAGATCTAAGAAGATTGTGCTACAGGGCACAAACACTGCACATCTCTTGGAGTTGCAGGCTCTCGCCATGAGTCTGAGCCTTCCTACAAAACTGATACAGGATGCCGGACTCACACAGGTAGACACAATTTATCAGTGACAAAAATGTTGCACAGATGTGAGAAGCAATGCTAAAGACACTGCTGTGCTGTATATTTTTCTTTCCCCTTGTTCTTGAAATAAAATGGCACCAGTCTTTTTTATTAGGGCCACTATACTACTCCTATCGCATATACATTACAACACAGAGAAATTCATTTTGTTATGACTTGATATATCACCACTGGAACAAGGAATGGGGTTAAGGCCTTAAGACCCCCAATTTTCTGCTCAGTATACTAGAGTCGACCTCTGCTCCACCCATGCTGGGTAGGGAATCTCTTTCCCCTGAAAACGGCCTAAATCCATTGATTTCAATAAGATGCTGAAAACATTTCTTGGACATGCTGGTCCATGTTGTACATGACTGCATCATGCATTTGAAGTTAAAGTTAGATATTTCAGGTCCACTTTCATGCTCTAGATCTTTTATTCTACCACTGAATTCTTGAAATTCGTTGAGTGGCATGGGAATGGTTTGCTTCCTACCTGGATTGTCACTTATGGCAGGTCACATGGAGGGAGTCGACTTCTACTCCAAGAAGTCTCTCTACTGGTGTCTCACAAGGCTCAGTACTTGGTTCTCTCATTTTCTTCCTTTATATTTGCTTTCTTGGCAAATCCCAATTCTCACCTGGGGTTTTCTTACCACTGCTCTGCTGATGACACTCAACTCATCAACTCCGTCCCTCCCTCAGATAGCACAGCTTTTGTTTAGATCTCAGCATGTCTGGCAGACTCATCATAGATAAGTGTTCATCAGCTGAAACTCAATTCCAGCTAAACTGAACTTCTGGTCATTCCAGGTAATTCATTTCCAGGTCAGGATCTTAGAATATCTTAGCACGACTCTCTGATCTTCCCTTCAGCCACTGCTCGCAAGCCCGGGGTAACCGAGGACAATCAACTGTGCTTCTCTTCACATGTTGCTAATGTGGCACGATCTTGTCTGTTTTGACTGCACAACTTCAGAAGGATTCGACCATTTTTATCCACACAGGTTGCTTAGGTGCTTGTTCAGTCTGTCATTTCGAGACTGGACTACACCCTAGTGCTGCGCTCCCTCCACTGGCTTCTGGTAGCTGCACGCATATGATTCAAAACACTGATGCCTCCTTATGAAGCCAAAAATTGACTTCAATGAAGCCAAAATTTACTTGTCCCACCTTCTCTAGGAGTAAGAGGTAGGTATACATCAAAACGTTTTGTTTTGGCACCGAGGTGATAGAACGAACTTCCCCGAGATGTTCAGCTGAGTCACTGGCTATCTTTAAACGATTGGTGAAGACCTACCTTTTCCTGGAACAATTGAACCAGCACTTATTTTCCCTGTTTGTCTTTACGTAAACAAAGTGTGCTATAATTCCACTAAACATGTTCAGGCTGATGGCATCCTGAGTGTTTATTTTTTTATTGATTGACACTTGAAAGCACTTTTGTATGTCGCTTCGGATAACGGCGTCTGTTGAATGCCATAATCCAGCATCAGCGACCATGTCACAATGAAAATCACTGAGTCCTGTATCTGCTTGTTTTCCAGTGTTGCACTGCTGCCTCAAAATTGCCTGGTTAGATAATTGCATGAATGAGTAGGTGTATATGTGTTCCATATAAAGTGCTTGGTGAGTGTACATTTAACCCAATAATGATAAATGATTGAGTTGTTCAGCTGATCTGACAAAACTGCATAATCACATTACTTTTTCAAGTCATTTAGGCATTATGTTTTAACCTCCAGTCTTCTGGTTTTTTTAGGTGGAGCCGGGCTCTAGCACTGTGCTGGGCATCATGGGAGAGGAAGAAATGGTCAATAATGTCACAGGCAGCCTGAAACTGCTTTGAGCATTGAAGAGAAGATAGAGTGGAAATACAGATGTGTATGGTGTCACTGTGTGTCCACAGGGGGGCGGAACAGTCCCACAGCAGCAAGGCTTGCTGCACAAAAAAACCCCACAGCATAATCTATGGCATTCACATACTTCTACTGTCACCCTTAAACACACACACACACACACACACACACACACACACACACACACACACACACACAATAACAGTAATATTATCTGAAGTAGGAGGAGGGCTGCGCATGTGGGTGGTTGGCTGGATGTGTCAGTTCTGGTTGACTTAACGTTTTCAGTGTATATGCATTTATTCTCGGTTACGTAAGGGTCTTTTGATTTTATAAAAGAATGTGTGAAGCCACATAGAACATATCAGTAATTGATCAAATGGGTAGATGATGCCAACTTGTGTCCTGTTACATATAAAAAATAAATATAGCCCTCAAGTTAGAATAGTGTTTTGGTGATTGTTGGACCAATTTAGTCATTGTAAAAGATTCAAATGAATCGTTAACACTACATGTAAAGCATCATCTCCAAATGTAAGTTTACCTGTAAACTCCTGAGTTTACTGATGACCTACAAAGGCACTTCCTTTGTTTGTGAGTTGTGATGTTTGTCTAGAATTTTTATGTAAGTGAGACGATGGCCCCTTCCTACCGAGCCTTGTTACGTAGGCATATCACGAACTCATTACTAATAAAGAAGGTGGTGGGGAGAGAAAATGCAAAATCCCAAAGCCATACATTTATTGTTGAGTGCCATTGTTAACCATTTCTGTCACTTTTTGACTGTTATTTATTTTATTTTTTTATGCATCTGCTTGTAGTCTACTATATGTCAGTTCTAGAACTAAAGCTGTAATTGCTATTTGCAATAATATAGGCATGCTATGTGTCTCAATTAAAATGTCACTGTAGTGTTACAGGATCAGAGCTTTGCACTAAGTCTGAAATTAATTTAATATAAAATCCCCTGAAAATTAATAGTGTCCTGAATGTTTAATGTTACTTAAGATTTAGACCATAAGCCTAGACCATGTCGGTTTCACCCCAATACATTTAAAGCTGAATTAATTGAATTTGTATTGACGTATAGGTCAATAATAATCACAAGATATGATCGATTATTGGTGCTGGTTTTCTTTCCTCATGGATTTTGAATCATGCATAGGTTACAAATAAATGATTTAGAGGGAAAAGTGCATATTTGGTTAGAGTTTAATTTGTGCCCTGTATCTGACTAATTCTAATACATCATCTCTGTTCTCAGTGTGTTCTCCGTGTCTATTTTTACACCACGTAAAAAAAACTTGGACACTACAATGTAATTAAATGGCGGCCCTTGCAACATCACCTCACAACGTGACAGTCGCCATTACTGTAAGCGTATATAACTAACAGGCCGCCATTTTTTTTTTTTTTTTAATACGCGCCTCTGTTTATCGGCGGTCAGTAAAGTCTCGCTCGATATGAAGAAATGCGACAGAATGTACAATGTACTGTGTTGCGAAATGTGTTGTCACGTAACATCTCGTGAGGAAACAATCGCGTTCATTATTAATTTTTTTTCCCCCTCCTTTCGCACTTCCGGTGACTTAGCGTTCTGTCGGCCAGCTGTCACGTGACCTGAATTTGAGCACTGTGGAGCGGCGGTACAATAGGAGCATTGTATCGGGCGAGTCTCGGTCTGGGAAACGAGCGAACAGTCACGTGCTCGACCTGGTATTAGAGAGGGGAGGGGGGGTTGTGACCTGCGCGGGGACGAGGCGCCCTTTTGTGCTGACGTGGAAGTCTGTGATTGGTCAGATCGCTTCTTAAACTGATAACAACTCCCAGCTCAGGATACACGTCCTCCTGTGTCATGGAAAAAACAAATTCGCCAGGCTTTTATAATAATCGACTGGGTTTATCTATATGTGAAAGATATTATATATATAACGCGTCTGTATTTGTATGTAGAGGTGAGCATCCAGCCGTGAAGCTGCTTTTATGGCGGGCCTGGTGGAGCTCGGAGGTTACGTGCAGCTCTGCTCAGCCAACATGGCGGTTACTCCAGTCACGAGCTCTTCCTTTAAGGCGCGGTTCTACACCGCTTTCCATGAAGGAGTTCAACAGGAGACAGCATTACCTGGCATTTTTTTTTTCCACAGACTGTTCACAGCACAAAAAAATAGGCGCTGTACTTTTTTTTTTTTTTTTTTGAAGAAATCCCCCCTGCTGGCAAAAAGCCCCGTATTGACCCTGAATGACGTCATATGTTTAATATCCTTAATATAGTTAATCCCACATGACTGCAGGGAAGTAAATCTACAAATACAGGATTACTGAGTAATAATTCCCATCACATTTATCAATGTATTATAAATCATCTCCCGGTTTAGATTATGCAGAAGTTAAATGTATCTTTTCCACTGAAGTGTAAAATAATTCACGTCTTAATTCACGTTTTTGGGGGATTCATGTAAGTAAAACGAGTCTGAATCTTCAGATCAGATTGAGTACAGTACACGTCCTCCCTGCCTCGGTGTACCCGCATTTCTTCAGAAGTCACTGCAACAACTGACGTGAACGAAACTCTCGCAGCCAATCAGTGCGCGCCTCTCGCACCACGTGACCCGGGACAGGAATACCAGTCCAATCGCATATTCTCCTGCGTCTCATTCATATAGTGACAATTCACAGCCGTGTCTCGCTCCGAAATCAAACACGTTCTCATGGTTGAATATTGTGTGCAGGTTATACCGGTCGAGTGGGTTATTTCTTCACAATTGGCGCACACACACACACAATAAAAAACCCAGACACGGATTAGAATTGAAACTTTAATATATTCAAAAAAATGGTGTATGAATTCGAATCGATTTCTTTTGTGAAAGAACCAAAACCTGCGGCGTCTGAACGGAAACGTTGTTGCCCTTGTATGAAGTGAACACAGGCAGTAAATGTATAGACAAGTCGATATCTGTGTCCAATCCTATGCCAGGTCCAATAAAGACCGACACTTTATGTTCCATTCATAGCGGGGTTAAGGTGGGGCTGACCCTACCTCTAATGTCGTAGTCCCTGGTATGGGGGCCCCGGAGACCCCGTGCTATGGACAAACAGCTGCTATATGGCTAACCCAAGCTGAGGGTTATTCCCTTTAGCGCCGAATAGGCTTAGATTACAAAGAATACAAGAAAAAAGTATAATCCCTTAATGAAAGCAATTGCAAATTCCGCGTCGTGTGTAAATGTAATAACGTGACCACTGTTCCCATAATATCCTCAATTTTAACTTCTCTCGGGTATCCGTTTAAAGCTACTGAGTCTTTTCTCGTCGTCTGCGTTATATTCACTCCGTCCACCCTCTCACCGAGCGGTGCAGAAGCTGACTACGCTTTCCACCCCTCCCAAAAGCGAAGTCCTGCCCCGTCCTGATCAGCGAACACGTTTCACATCACTCGTCCAATCACATCTTTGCGTTTGCTCGGTCAAAGAGATTGACAGCATTTTAAACCAATAGGAATTCAGCGGGCTGCACTCCGGCGCTGGGCACGCCCCGTTGTTGAGCCCCTGCTCGACGCTCGCGGAAACCCCGTGTTATGGTTGTGTGTCAGTTTCGCTGGCAGCCGCGGTCGATGCCGGTGAGGAGGGGGATGGGCGCCACTGCAAATGTTCAGGACCTGAGCTAGAATCACAGCCTTGTAACACACAGAGCTGTACCTACCCCAAATAAATATCGACTATCATTATTATTAAACAACATTATAAATGGATGCAACCAGCCGGGATTCAAAATAACACTTGAAGGAAGTGCTATGACCCAATCAGACAAGGGTATGAAACTTTCACCCAGTGCGTGAGGGACAGTGAGAAGTTTGGAAGGGACCCCGGGAGAGGGAGCTGCCTCTCGGCTTAAGGCTCGCAGGAAAAGCCGAGGTCACAAGAAGAGGCCTCGCAGTCTGATGCGTTTTGATGTTGGAATATTTAGATACAGCCCGTTACCTCAATAGGATATTTAATCCGAACTGAGCTGGAATGAAGGACTGGGTAAGTGTACATGTTTTATTATGGGCATTTAACAGATATTAGCATGTTATGGATGACTAAAGGCAAAAGTTGCAGCATAACTTGGCAGCTCTCTAGCTAGCTATGCTAGCTTTCTATCCTACCTCACTGCGTGTGTGTGTGTGTGTGTGTGTGTGTGTTAAAGATTTGTAGAGTCTTCTGAGATGTTTGAGATGAACATTGACAATTTGTGGAATATCAGTGCAAACGTTTTTTTCCCCCAAATAGCTTCAATGTTTCAGGTCCCACCAAGTTAGCCACTTAGCTAGTAGGCTAGTAAATTGTTGGTTACAGTCATATATTCACAATATTACGACCAGTTCCTCGTGCTGCGAGACCTGCATTTTTTCCACAGGAGCTGGTGATGTAAACATTTGCTGTTTGTCGTATTTATGCGCTTATTAGCCTTTTTTTTTGGATCGGCACACCATGTTTACAACACCAGGCTCACTTGATGAACGGTGAAGTGTGTGTATGTGTGTGTGTGTGTGTTTTATTACGGCGATATTGATCATTAAACGTGTATTTTTTTTAATGCTCCAGTGAAGTAGCTAGCTGTGAGACTGGGCAGTTTGGCTAGGTTAGCTGGATGGAGAATGCTGGCTCATTCTTTGCTTGAAGGACTCATGTGGATCAGCGTTGTAACACTTAATTTGGGCTGTGTTTTTTTATTTTTTTTTGTTTACCCCGTTTTCCGCCGCACCGTGGGTTTTGTAAAAGCCAAGGAACGACAACCCTGAGCATATGGGTTGAGATTCTGGGTCATAGTTGATCCTCCACTGGTGTTTCCTCCTGATCATGGTTCATGTTCAAGGAGTTTGTAAGGCTGGTGAGATATTAACCTGAACGTCCAGGTCAGGAGAAATACAGTAGACACAACTGTATTTCCACTTGGGAGTCTTGGTGATGGGTTAAAACGTGTGGGGGAAAAGGTATTTCATGAAGGAAGCATGTGTGTTTTTTCCCCAAAGTGCTGCCTTATTTTGTTCTCACTCTTCTTTTTTTTTAATAGATATATTTCTGCCCCAAATGTGTGATCTCTGTTTTAGGTTTTATTCGAACCCACTCACTCATTTGTGGACATTTCGTTGTATTTGTTGCATAATCGTTTCCGGAAGTATTGATCATTGTCGCCTTGGTGCTCGTGCCAGTGCTGGATCCGTGCACTCCTAACCCGTTTTCAGGTTGGCTTTTCTGAAGTTTTGGTGCTAGTTAAAGAGACTCGTAGGTTGTTTTTTTTTTCGGTGTGTTATGGTGAACTTTCTCTCTCTCTCTCTCTCTCTCGCCAACTCTTTGAAGGGTGACTTGCTTTTCTCAACCCCCCTCCTTCCACCTCCCCCGTGAACCAACCCCCCAAGCTGTTCGGCGGCCATGAGAAATGGGTGGTATTTCTGAGGGGAGCTCGCGTTTCCTTTTTTAGCCTCCATTTTTATTTCAACAACAAGTGAGTCGAAGCGACAGGCGAGCGAGAGAGAGAGAGAGAGAGAGAGAGAGAGAGAGAGAGAGAGAGAGAGGAGGAGGAGGGGGGGTCTGGCTGCAATGGCTGGCTAACGATTTGCTGCCTCTCTTTCCGTCCAGCGGGGAATTTCCCGTTTAATTATTACTTACATTCACTTTTTTTTTTTTCGCGAGTTTCATTTAGCCTCCATTTTTATTTCAACAACAAGTGAGTCGAAGCGACAGGCGAGCGAGAGAGAGAGAGAGAGAGAGAGAGAGAGAGAGAGAGAGAGAGAGAGGAGGAGGAGGGGGGGTCTGGCTGCAATGGCTGGCTAACGATTTGCTGCCGCTCTTTCCGTCCAGCGGGGAATTTCCCGTTTAATTATTACTTACATTCACTTTTTTTTTTTTCGCGAGAAAAAATTAATAAATCGCCTTGCTGCTATTCGAAACGAGTCCGTCGACCAAACACCGTGTTTTGTCTGAGAAAATCCTCGATCTAAACATTGGTATTAGTGTATTAAAAACACCATGTCGGGTTTTTCTTTCCACTGGTGTAAAAACACATACAGTATCTTAGCAGGAACCTCGCAGATAATAAATACACCCTCTAGATGGTTAAGTGGTTTCATGCCAGCCTGGCTACTAGCTACTTTATTAGCCCATTATCAGGACCCCTGCTTTCCTTGACCGTGAACAAAAAGGTGTCCAAAATAGTGCCTGAATTAATTTTTTTGTTACTGTTACACAACCAAAATAACATGTCTTCCGAGCTCTGCAAACATCTGCACATCGCCATTGTAGTTAGACAGCACTTGAGAAGGGAGGACATTAGGGCATTAGACACTGGTCAAATATACAGGAGCGAGGGTTTCCCATTTTCCTCTAACGCCTTGTTGGCAAATACAGTTGCGTCAAATTGGGAAGTGGTTCCACAATACGCTTGAACGTGCCCCAAACAGCAGCAAGAGCTGAACAGTGTGTCATAGTAGAGTTAGTGTAAGTAGTCATATGAAGTGTAAATGAAAAATGTATACCGTAGTAGAGTCCACAGGTTATAACTGCTGTATGCTAACAGCCAGACTGTCTATTATTCAGTTGTGTGTGTGTGTGTGTGTGTGTGTGAGAGCATTCTAGACCATACATTTTCTGAATACGTTTCTCTGTTATTTTAGTCTCTCTGCCTTTCTGGCCACCTTTAACTATGTGTAATTTGAGCTCCAAGCCACACTCACATAACTTATCTCAGTCAACCACAATGCTTTGTGAAGTTTCAAAAGATTAAGCAGTCGGAGCAAAAGCACAAACACGCTCACCACTAAGCAAATCAAGGCTCGCCATTAAACTCAACCGTGTAAAAGAGCCCATTTTTTGATGATTATTATTATTATTTTAAATGAACTCCCACACCCTGTCTATACAATTCTATAATAAACCCAGATCGGGTCAATTTAACCTGCATGTATTTTACACTAGCTCTGCTACTTTATTAAACAAATAGTTCAAACTACCAAGGTCATTCAGCTTTCAGGATAATGACCTCTTGTCGAAAGGGTATTTGGAGGCAGGTGTTCCCGTCAATAAAGGTTACAAACTTTTTTCCCCCACAATGATTCACTTGGTAAATTTTAATCATTTACACAGTACTTGGGTTATGACGGCAAACCAAAAGTGAAACATATTTGACAGTTTTTCAAAGGAAAAGGCTTTTGAATATTAAGCATAGCTTAGATTGCTCTGAGTTTATGTGTATCTGTTGTTGCCCCAAAAGTGGGCCTCATTTTTTTTTTCTCCCCTCTCTGCACTGAAACATGATGATCTGAAGGAATGTTCAGTGAGAGCAGACAGTTTTCAGTTCTTTCACATTCTCACTCCTATTCCCTTGTTCTCTCACTCGTTTCTGTTGCTTCTGCACACTTTTGTTTGCGTGCTTGAGCTGCTTCCTGTTATTTCTGTGAGACATTTCATTGCTATAATATGGACCAAAAGCTCATTAAATAGTAATATTGTACAGGATAAAAGAAGAAAAATGTATTCAGTTTGATTGTTCGCTACCTTTCAACTAACACTACTCGTGAATAATTTGAATGCTTAGTTGTCATTATGTTCAAAATAACACTGTTTCAATCCACATAAAACACATCTTTTAAGAATGAATCCATAAATATCTTGTGAATGTAGGAAAAGTTGCTCGGAACAAATGCACAACTGATCGTCATGTTATTCCAGATCAGGAAATGCATTGCATGACGCTTATCTGCATTAGGTATCTTGTGCTTGGCTCATGTTCGGCTGCCTTGTGTAATATACAAGTGATGTGCATGAATTAATTTTTGTATGTTCATGGTGTGGAAAAAAATTGAAGAAAATAATGTAAGGTCATGGGCCTGACATACAACGTCATTTTGTATCGTTTTTTGTGAAGCTTCTGGGATGCAGAGAGAAAACGCTAAATATGAAACCACCGTTTTCTTCGCTACCCCTATCAGTCTGTACTCAGCCTGTGTTAGAAACAAGGGCCACTTAAACACAGGATTTCTGCTCAGAGGATGGGGTGAGGGCTGGTTGTTTAGAGAGGAAAAGAGATGAGGGAAATCATAAGTAGATCCTTGATAACAGGATCCACAGAGCCCCTTTACTAATTATTTACACTTAAGCCTCTTATCATTTAAAAAAGAGCAGGACATGAAAGACTGTTTTCCAGCCTAATTAGGAGGATTTGAGGCCAAATAATTTTTTTTTTTAATAAACAAACAAACAAACAAACAAAAAAAAAAACAGGAGGTTCTAAAAAAAAAAAAAAAAAAAAGGGTGAGCCAGATTTGTCATATGGTAGACCATGTTTTTTGTTATCTTCTTCATAAGCTTATATATGTTCAATAAATTTCTTAGTTTGGAGCTCTATAGCGCAATCTGAACATGTTTACAGCTGTGCCATACAGTACAATCGGGTTAAAACTTGGATGTGTGACGCCTGCCGCTCTGCTTTTCAGGATTGGAGCAGTTTCCCATTTTCTCAGCCAATCATAAGAGCCATGTCCTTAGATTGGACTCTGTGTGCACACATATGTTTGTGCTTTAAGGTTGGTGGGGGTGGTGTTTTCATGGCTGTGCTCTGCTGTGCAGTGAAGAGCGAACATTTTTGAGAGGGTGGGAAAAGAAAATCATTGGACAGTTTGCATCCCTCATCCTCTTATTTGCCTTGGGTGCAGTCTAATGAACAGTAGGCTGAAATGGAAAATTCTGCCATCGTGGCTTAACAATTATCACAGGGAAAAACAACAGTCACTTTATGTTTCTTTTATATTTTTCGATACTCTGTTTTGCTTTCACTGAAATAATGTTTGTTTGTCTAATTGTTTTGATATTCTTTCATTTCTTTGGTTATAGTGAGCCAAGAGCCAAGCAGACAGTTCTTTTATTAGAGTAAATAGCCAGTCATTGTGCAAAAACGTATTGACTTAAAGGGTGTTGTCATCACATGGAATGCGAACATGTTGAAAATCTTTTTAATTGTGTGCAGCTTAAGTAAGCTGTGAATGGTATTGAGCAAATGCCAGTGAGAGGAGAATTTTATTACTCAATCGCAGTTGTGCTATTTAAGGTAATATGGACTTGTGTGTGTGTGTGTATAAAGGGGTTTAGGAAGGAGACTTGCTCATTGTTTCAATATTCTGTTTCTTATAATAGCAATATGTTAGGAAAAATCTTACAATCATACAGTCTCTATGCTGACCAGAGTGTTGAAATCGTATTACCTTTGCCTGTTTTATTACTTTCTACTGTGTCAAACACGGAAACATTATTCATTGTTCCCCGAGGCAAAATGGCTGCCCAGATAGCAAGAAGCTTGTTTGTGTTTGAACAAGTCGGTGATGTGGAAAGACTGATGTCATCATTTGTGCTCAGGTGACTGTTTTGTGTTCGAACCGAGGAGGTTTGTAATTCTTATGTTACTAATTGGTTTGAGAGAATGGGCAAAATGTTTGTATTGTAGCTATAGCCACTGAAAGTGGTCCAGAAAATTTGTTTTTTTGTTTTTGTATTGTAGGAAAAAATAAACCTTAGCGTGGCGGACATTATATGGGTGCTGCGTGTTGACTGCCATGCAAGCAGCACCCCAGTGAACCGAATCTAATAGCATTAAAATGAGTTAAATCACATTAGCGTGTTTTGTCTCTGGGGCAGGTGATCTCATTTTAGTCATAAAAGTAACGTTAGTAACTCTATATGAACGTGCAGAAATCGGGCAGTGATGTAACAGATGTAACAGCGTGTGCAGAATAGAGTTTTTCTTGTTCCAAGAACCATAAGGACAGAGAAGGAGAGTGCAGACAGGGTAGGATGTTACAGTGGAATTTGGGGTAGGGGGTAGGGCTTGTCTGGCTTAGTGTGTGGGTTGTCTTGTTTCCATCCCCTTTCTGTGCAGGGAGAGATGATGTCATCCGTGTGTGTGTGTGTGTTAGGCTAGATATTAGAGCTAGGTTGTGCACTGTGATTTTTTATTAGGGAATTTGATGTGTTTTAATGGTGCAGCTTGCCTGTATTACTGTAGTGTACTGCTGTTATTATCGTGTTTCTCACTCTCCCATGTCTTTACTTGGCCAACATAAGGGGGGAAATATGTTATTATTTTTGATAATGGCCCCACTTTTTTTTTCTCCCCAAAATGCCCATTTTCGAATTAGCAAATACCAGCAATTGCATTTGTGCACATTTTGAGACATGGTTCAAATGTAATAAAAAAATGGGTTTTAGGATTTTTGCTGTTAAGAGGAAATTTTAAAAGCAAACCCCCACATTTAATGTCCAATCTAATACGGTTCATTCAAATCCTTACACTAAAACTAAAACATCGTTGTCAACTCGATGTCAGTCCAAAGCAGTGGGTCAAACATGTATAGAAAAATGCTTGGTAATTTAATTAGGAAGGGCAAGGACAACATATATATGGAGATGTAAGAGCGAGAATAAAACAGAGAAAACATGACTATGACTACTTCCCCTACTACCCTACTATTGTAATGGTAGTTGTTCAGAGATTAAAGCTCTCGGCTACCGATTAGAACGTTGTGGGTTCAAGCCTGCTGCATTGTGGGGTGCTTAAGCATGAACCCTAACCCTCTTTTCTTTCAGGAGGTTGCATACAGGCTGTTCATTAGTTTATTTTTATTACCTCCTTTATTCTTGTAACTGTCCCGGAGGATCTGGAGCCTATCCTCCGGCACGCAAGGTGAGAGAGAGTTGCCAGTTTAAAAGACAACCTATCCGTATTTATTAAAACTTCAAACAAAAAGCATGAAGATTTAGAACGAGACGTTTCTGGTTGTCCCATGAACGCTTGTATGCTACGGTTTAGTAGACGAGTTTGTTCTTTTATTTTGTTTAGTTCAAAATATAAGTGAAACCTGACTACCATGAAAACCAGGTAATGGTTCACAGCCGGGGAAACTATGTTTAATGGGTTCTGGCTCAACAACAGGTTTACCAGGTTTAAATGAACACATTTATTAAGCCTGTGTTCTATTTAAGCCTATACACCGTTGATGTATATGCAGCATGTGTTGCGGCTTCCAAAATGTGACCTTTACAACAGATGGGTGCAGTGTGTTGGATGCGAACATTGTCTGTTTTTTCTCCTTGGATCGGAATGACACCCATTTTAAATCTAATCCTGTTTACTTTGGAGCAAATGCTTATTAAACAGCAACAAGAAAGAACAAAAAAAAGGCAGTTTTTGCATTAAAAGAGGAATTAGAACATTGATGCAGTGTGTTATAAAGATAAAAAGAAAGACCTGACTGGGGAAAACTGGGGACAACAATGAGCACTATGTTGTGTGAGTAAATATATTGGTGTTGGGAGAAACTAACAAGATAAATCTATATATATCTTGCTCTGTCGTAAACAGGAGTTTATATTTGATATGGAACGTAACTTGTCACACATGTAGTTTTTGGATCAGGCTGCTAATTTTAAACTGAAGCTGCTGCATGGTTTTTGACCAGTAAAAATATTTTCATCCAATCTTTCATGTGGTTGGCTGGTAATAAAAGCATGTGCAACAAATTGTAGCATTATTTACTTTTTGTCAAGTAGCAAATGTGAGCAGTGGGTGAACGAGGTGGAAATAGTTCCCTTTTTAATTGTATTTTTGTAAGAGCCCCAGTGTGGGGTCGATGATAATTTCCAGGTTTTAGACAACAAACAGGGGTTTAATAATGACCCCAATGGTTTTAATGGAATGAGAAAAGTATAGGTTTCCTGCAAGTCTGTTTTGGATCAGTTTAAATGTTAAAGTTCACATGAAAAAGTTGTAACCTGTTTGTAAATATTTAACATTTAATTGTTGCAGGTTTTGGAGAAGTCTTTCATGTTACTTCTGGTTTTGCTTTATTTAAAAATTGGATGCAAGTACACAGAAAAAACTCTCCAGGAAAAGTAATAGATTTTCCACGATTCTGCTTTGCCCTGTTTTATGTCCGCTTTGTCTTGCTGAAATTTGTCCAATGTAGGGACTTGAGACAGTTTATAATCCTAATGTGGTTACTTTTATTTAACTGTGTGCCAAAAATGCTGTTAATATTAGACACAAAATCTGCATATAATAGAGCATAACTAAAAACATACAATGGCATCCACAAGCCCAGTGCAAACGTGTGTCCACTGAACCAAAAACCTTAGAAACCCCTTTACTAGACTGTATTGCATGGTTTAAGAGTATCGTAAAAAGGTAGCTGTTTTGAAACATAGGCATTGTCTCATTCCCAAAATGGCCTCTTGAGGTGTGTGTGTGTGTGTGTGTGTTAGGCAGGGGCTGACAGTAATCTGAAACTGGCTTTCAGGAGAGACTCTGTGTGAAACATGAAAATGAGATAGACATTAAGGCAGACAGAGGAGGTTGTTACATGGTTGTTACTTTTATACTCATTTGTATTTTGTCATTCAGCAATGCTTCATTTAGTTTCTTGAAATCTTGACGAGAACAATTTCTCCTCTTGAAGAAACAAAAAACACGTAGCCATTGTCTTTACGTTCACATGATCTCACATTCTGTCTCTAAATAGATATTTAGAATTGCATGATGGGTAACTGGAGCTGGGGTAAGTGTGGCAGATTTCAAATCATTTAGCTGTTTCGAATTTGTTTTGAGATTTAGTTTTTATAGGTATTGCTTATTCAGCATGTTTTCACAATGAGCTGTTGGAAAAGATTTTAATTCTTTGAAAATTGTACGTTTTTTATATATATAAAATATAATTTTGAACATGGAAACAATTCTTCTTCATTTGAATGTTAAGAGGAAGGAGTCTTCCTAAATGTGTTTATTTCGCTAGAATGTATGGAATTCATTTGTGTCAGTGCATCAATTGAAATGGCAAACGTGCTTAAAAATCCACACCAGTAGCTGACATGCATCAGAAGTAGTCTAGCAGGAAATCATAAGAATATGGAGTGTTACTTTAAGTGAAAAATGTCACCCCAGGAACCAAGATAGGAATATTTGACTTCATTTTTAATCATTTGTTATAACTATCCTACTGTGCAACTGGGATTATATTTGGAAATCATGAACTGTTTTTTGGCTGGTAGTAAACAAAGGCTTTTCTTTTCCTCCAGAATTGAAAATGACATGTATTCAGCTTTTACTGTAGAAACTATTTATAGTTAGTTTTACAAGATCCGACCTGTAAATCTAAGCTCAGGCTTGAGCAGTCACTGTAATAACAAGTTGTTAGTGGTACTATTTGAACAGTTAAATGGTAGACTAAAAGACAAGTAGGGATGATCTTATTGGCTTCTATTTGAGGTTGTGTTCACTTCACACAGGCCTTGTCTACTGTATCTATGGACCGTTAGCAACTGTATCTATGGGGACATGTTTCTGAACACCATTCATGTGGCTGCTAAGATGTTTCCTGATTAGAGGTGAAAAATGTCTGCATCAAGTACAAACTTCAAGACAGTTTGGGTTGGACTGGTTGTGTTTCAAATGGCTGTAACTTTTGCATGAGTAATTGTTCCTGGAAGTTTATGGGTTATTGGTATGAGTATAATGAGGACATCATGCAGTGGTTTCCTATCCTTTGTTTTTTTTTTTTTTTTTTTTTTTTGAGACAACAGATTCCTGATGTGTCATTTCACTGTTCTTATAAGCTCATTTTTAACATTTTTGTATATTGTATTGACACTGTAGGAAATGTGTTCTTCAAAAGTCGTAAACGTGATCCAACACAAATTGTGACGACAGTTTTGACTGGTTGGACAATTCATGACTCCTAAATCCTACTCATTTAGGTTTGGAGCATGTTGAAGTTTAAACCTCACTTTAACCAACAACCTTTCAAATGCATCGTTCATGTATTGCCCCCTACTGTATAGAAGAGATACTGCATCATTGTTTTTGCCCCTGTGTGTACATGTGTATTGTATCTGAATAACTGTGTGCATCTGTTTAGTTATGGTATTTGGTTTGTATTTCACAGTAAACAATTGACATTTTATTTGTTAGCTTTTATACTTGTTTGTTTGCAGCTTTTCTGCGTTTTATTCCACATGTCAATGTGTTCAGCATTTCACAAGTTACAAGGATACTGGATGTTTACATTTCTGTAGATTTAATTCTCAAATCTTCTACCCTGTTTGCTATGTCTCTTGACAGTTATTTAGTATTCCTTTTGTTTATGGGATCAAAATCACTTGTTTGAGGTGCCACTGTGAGCGGGGACAAATGTGTCTCGTGATCTGATCGTGTGAACAGAAGTCATATGTGATCAAGTACAAGCACCACATTTCAAGTGTGACAATCAGGGTTATAATGTTTCTGGTATGGAGTCTTGTTACTTAAAAATATGACTTAATTGAAGGCTGTCTTCTAAATAATAACATGCATGTAGAAAGCTATTTAATTTAAGGCTGCAACAATTGATCTGCAACATTCAGACGATTCAGCAATAAAAATAGTTGGCAAAGTATTTCGTTATTGATGAGTTATACAGTGTGATCAATGCCACATCATTTTACAAAAGATTGAGAATGCTTGATAACCGAGAAGGTGGATGAACCTTTGTTAACTTTAGGTTTTGGATTAAAGAATAGAATCATATTCATTCACTCGGTGCCAGTGATTGAGAGTAGAATCACAATGAGCTGAGGTTTGTATATAGTGACTTTAATGAATTAATTCACACTGAAGTTGATGGGAGTCAATCCCCAAAAAGAAAAAAATATGCTGCAGTGAAGCAGGCACTAAAAAAATAAGACTGCCACAAAGACAGAAAAATGAAATGAATACAAGGCAGGTCAGGCTGCCTAAAACAGAGCATCTGCATCTGAGACCATCTCTCATTACTCAAGACCACTGGTCACACATCAGAAAAAGTGTTGGGTCAAGTGTGTAGAACCAAAAAGAGAATGTACATACGGTGACATTTTATTAGTTTCTCACATTAGTTACATTATTGCCTTAATGGTGGATCAATATTTATCAAACGATCTCTCAGTTGCCGCCCCAATTTATTAGTGATGTAGAACTACACTTGTAACTCAGACTGTGTTACTCGTTCTCTAGGTCTCCTGATGTGTGTCAGGTGCTGTGAGTGGCATTGCAGCACGCCACCTCAGGAGTGGACTGTCTCTGCCATCCGGATTTCGTGATTCCCTCTTCCCTCCCCCCTCCTCTCCTTTCCCCCTGTCCCTCCATCCCTATTCCCCCCCCCTTCCCCCTTTCCCCCCTCCCTTGCGGCGCTGTGCTTGAAGTCATGAGCATAGCAATCGCACTGGGAGTCACCACACCTGAGACCCCTTACACAGACATGGCCGCCGGATCAGAGTGAGTACTGCATCTGTTTTTGCAATCTTTTGGAAGACTTTAGCTGATAAAGTCGCTGTAAGTGCAGTAATACAGACACCACCTGTTTCTAATAATTTGTTGGGTTCATACATCCTTATGACATTAGTGTCTTTCTGTCAAACACTGCCAGAAGTGCATGTAAATAGGCAAATCGTAGATATACTTGACAATTAACAGTATGAAATTTAAATATTTATCCACTTTGTTGCTAAAAATGGGTATGGTTATGCAGAAACAGCAAACCATTATTGTTTGAAATAGAGTGGAAAGCCTCTTGCATATTTATGTGCCATTGCCACCTAGTGGTCAGCTTTGCAAAGGTTTTCCAATTTCTCGCTGATTTCTGCGTTTTATATTTTACTGTTCTTTATTACCCCCCCCTTCTCTTTCTCTCTCTCTCTCTCTCTCTCTCTCTCTCTCTCTGTTTTCTTTATTCTCCCTCTCAGTCCTGAGTCAGTGGAAGCGAGTCCTGCAGTGAATGAGAAGACCTACTCAAACCACAGCTGTGGGAGTGCACAGAATCATGGATACCGGGGCCTGCCCTATGCTGTGAGTCGCTTCACTTGCATGGCATGTGCATAAGTCATAGTGAAGCAATAAGTAGATGTGTATTATGTGTAATCCATCTTATATTGTGTGCTATCCTTTAGCTTGTATTAAAAATATACAGACTGTTGTGTTTTCACGCTGATTGCAATTGTGCTTTCTGAAGCACTGTTTTATGATCCATTCAATAATTATAACGCAATTAGCTTATTTTAGTTACTTTTAAAACTCTGGAAATACTGCATAGTTTTTCCAGCCATGCTTATATACCATACTGCAACTACTAAATCTTGCATGATTTTTGAATGCCACCTTTTATTTTTCATTCCCACCTTCTTGCTTCCCCTTCTTTCTTCTTCTGTGTCTTCTCTCTCTCTCTCTCTCTCTCTCTCTCTCTCTCTCTCTCTCTCTCTCTCTCTCTCTCTCTGTCTTTCTCTCTGATACCTGAACACCATTGTTTGAAGATGCAACAGTCTTCCATTGTGTGTTGTCAGGATCATAACTATGGAGCGCCACCCCCTCCTACCCCTCCTGCCTCCCCACTCTCCCAGACCATCATTCCCCGCCTGGAGCTCAATGGGGCTCTTGGCCGTCCCCGATCCCGTTTCCACACCAACGACCCTGACAACTCGGCCGACAGCGACAGCTCGTCGGAGGAAGAGGGTGCCGTGCCATCAGGCTGGTGCCAGTGCCGCCTGACGTCAGACCGCTACCTCATAAAATGCGAGAGCTGCAGGTAAGAGCAGTAAAGCGGTGATAATTGTCACCAACAATATATGTAGCAACCTGAGAAAACTCACCACATGAAATATAAAAACGGAAGATGGGGGCTTATTTTGAAATTTTATTGTGTGGAATAAGTGGACAAAAGCAATTTTGGTGAAAACCACATTTTTTTTTGTCGTTTGCTAGAACTCAAGTGAAGTTACACGCAACTAAGTTTATTCAGATAGATTCATATATATTTGTTAACCATTATGGTGCGCCATTTGGTGCAACTATTGCAATGCAGCTGTAGGCCGTCTGTCTTAGTAGTGTGTTGTGTACAGGGGTCTGGACAGGAGGAAAGGACTGGATGGCCAGCGTCGGAAAACAGACAATGTGTCAGGTAGGTAATGCACAGACTTGCACAAGAAGTTGAAGTGTGGCAGTGTCAATATTTTGCAACTTTACTCTTCTAATTATATGTTCAGCATGTGGATGTATGTGGAAATGTTTGTCTTTATAGTAGGAGAAAGCAGTGCTACAGAGAGTGGAGATGAGGAGGTCTCAGCTGCTACAGTGTCATACACAGCCACTCAGCACACACCCACCAGCATCACCCTCACTGTTAACAGAGTCAAACGCAGCAAAGCCAAGAAGAGGAAGAAGAGCACGGAGAAAACACGAGCCGCCCCTAAAGCCAAGAAAGTCAAGGTATACACAAGCATATATGCATTACTGCTAACATTGGTGGGATTATCCAGTATTCTAACCCATATGTTATATGCTTACATTAATCTAAACTATGTATTATTCTACAGGCCTTTAGAGAAGGCTCTAGAAAATCCTTAAGGATGAAGGTGAGAACTTCATTCGGTAGTGTTTACATGCTAATACATGCAAATAGCGCAATGTTTTAAATTTTTTTTATTTTAAAAATATTCTATCCAAAAGGATTTGTAGAATGAAACATAAAAGTTTGCCATTTCTGTCTTTCCTCTTTAAATAGAACTCCACCAGTGAAGCGAGCGTGTTAGATGAGAACACGGCTGAAGGCTGGGAGACGCGTATTCGTCAGTGGACAGATCAGTATGAAGAGGCTCAGACCAATCAGTACAGTGCTGATGTTCAAACACTTCTCCAGCTCCATCACTCTGCCACCAAGAGCTCTCCAAACCCAGCAACACTCGCTATGGACACCATCAACCGCACAGAGCTGGCCTGCAACAACACTGTGTTGAGCTCTCAGATGCAGGTACAGTCATTTTCATGGAGTAAAAAACAGATTTGCATGCACTAAACTAGTTTTAACAACCTAACATACATGTGTATGTGTAGTTACAGCTGGGTCGTGTAACACGAGTGCAGAAACACAGGAAAATCCTGCGAGCAGCACGGGACCTGGAGCCTGACACACTCATCATTGAGTACAGAGGCAAAGTCATGCTCAAACAACAGTTTGAGGTCAATGGGCACTTCTTTAAAAAGTGAGTGAACTAAAATATAAATGATAACCGTATGCGTAATTGTTTCACTTGTAGGCATCGATGAAAATTATAACATTTACTTAAACACTAATGTCTGTTTTTGAATGTTTTTTTAGCCTTTTAAATGGTTCACCATGTACAATTTAATAATGAGTTATATTTGTATTATAATTGACCTGGCTATTTATAAACAATTTAATGGCTGTGTGTTTGTGTGCATTTTAGGCCCTACCCTTTTGTCCTGTTCTACTCTAAGTTTAATGAGGTAGAAATGTGTGTAGACGCACGGACATTTGGCAATGATGCTCGCTTCATCCGGAGATCCTGTACACCCAATGCTGAGGTGAGTACATAGTTAAGGGGTGACGTTAGACCGGTTTACTGATATAGAATGTTTTTAAAATATTATTTCTAGAAATTTACAACTTGTTTAATAACATTTTTCCCGACTCATTACTTTCTTATACACATTCAGGTGCGTCATATGATTGCAGAGGGGATGATTCACCTGTGTATTTACGCAGTTACTCAAATCTCCAAAGATTCCGAGGTCACAATTGGCTTTGATTATGAATTTAACAGCTGGTCAGTATGGAAAGTTTACAATATCCATTTCTTAAAATTTTTGCTATAGGTTGTATTTGGAATTTTGAAGTATTCAATCTAAATAGACGGACACATTTGTATTAATACTTTCGTATCTCTTTTGCTAGTAACTACAAGGTGGACTGCGCATGCCATAAAGGCAACCAGAACTGTCCTGTGCAGAAGCATAATCAAAACCCATCTGAGTCGCTACTACCCCCACCGCAGAACCCACTTCCTTCTCTGCCCGGGGCTGAGACTCGCAGAAGGCGGGCACGGCGAAAAGAGTTAGAGGGAAGTGGGGTAGTTGGGAGCGTGTCTGATGATAGCAATCAGCTCCTGGATGAACACGGGGACCATGGAACCAGTGAAGCAGAGGTAGGTGTCATGCTGATGTGATGAGATATAGACGATTATCTTTCAGACCCTGATAACCTTAATAGCAATGTTTGCTTTTGGATTAAACTGATTCTATTGCTGCACAGACGGATATTTGATTTTGTTAGTGTTAAAAGAGATTTTAAAAAATGTTGCCTTTAATGGTCAGAAAGTGTCAACGAGTGTATTGTATCCTCTTTGAGATGATTTTCTTTGACTCTACAGGAGGGTCTGATAGACGGTGTGAAGCAAGAGGAGGGTCAAGATGAGGTAGATGAAACAGGAACACCCATTCCTAATAGTAGACGGGTAAGGAGGCCAAAAAAGACTATGTAGGACAAATTTTACCATGGGGAAACAAAAAAGAATTCTTAGTAAAATTAATATAAAAAAATCGATACAATTTAAATCTAATTGTTCAAATCTCCATATCTTTTTATGGCCTAATTACCTTTTCCAGTATTTTTGTTAATGTCCCCCCCCCAGCCTAGTGGATAAACAGCATTGCCATCTCACTCTGGTGCCGTCATGAATTTTGGAGTATCTGCATTCATCCTGCCCTTCAAATTATGTTGATTGGTGGATGAATGGATTTAACTAAATAGCCCCAATGTGTGAATGATGCCATTCAGGGTGTATAGTCCTATTTCCTTCCTTCAGTAAATGTAATTTCTTTATTTACCATATTTAGTACATTGCTTATTAAATTTGGCCAATTTAGTCTTGAATAGAAGAGGACTTTTGTTTCTGTTTTATGTGCAGCTAATGTTGCTATGATTTAAATTATTTACCTGTCCAACCTCTACTGCAGTCTCGAGAAGACCGGAAAGCAGAGGCCATCATGCATGTGTTTGAGAATTTGGAAAGGCGGAGGAAGCGTGTTTCTCAGTGTACAGAACGTGCCGGGCTTGATGACCTCAAACAGGAAGGTCTGGGGCCTGAAGAAGGTGGAGCCTCCTCTCCCACAGGGGCTAACCCAGGTCAAAATGCAGGGTTGATTGGAGGAGTTAGCACACGTCGCACATCTTTTGCCACAGTGAGTTGATGCTCTTTTGCTATCTCTTCTGTTTTGCTCATTTTCATTTATTTACTGTTTTTCTCTTGATTTTTCTCTTTAAGGATCCAGTGGCAACGGCTGAGTCAGAAAAGCAAACTTCTGCAAATCTTGCTGCTCCGAAACCTCCCCCAGCACGTCCCAAACCGCGGCCCAAAAGTCGCATTTCTCGCAATCGGGCGAGCTCTGCCCAGCGGGCACGCCGCCAGAGGCAGGCTCTTCTAGCACAACAGGCAGCAGAGGCCGGATCAGCAGGTGGGGAAGAGGGAGGCACCACAGCTGGTACAGGTGAGCTGGGGCCTGGGGACGGAGCTCTGGGACTTGGACAGCTTCAGGATGGAGAAAGCTATGGAGTCTCATCCACAGCACTAAGCAGTAAGGCAGGCCTGAGATGTCCCAAAACAAAAAAGGTGTGGATTACATTTTTAAAACTATTTAAACTGTTCTGATGCTGGTCACTTCAAATGTCCTCAGAATTATAACCTGTGAAATTAAACAACAGTTCACATCCGATCTTCATGCAAAAAAATATGATATTAATTACTTAATACAGCTTGTTATGCATGCTGCTGTTCAGAGCAATCGAAACAAAGACATTTTCACTCTTAAATAATCATTACGGTTGCTTTTTAAAAAAAAAAAAGTTATGAATCCTTTTATTTTTTAGTTTATTGATGTGTAATAATAATGCTCTGTTTCCCCCCCTTTTTTTCCCCCCCCCCCCCCCGCCCCCTTCCTCTCTTTCAGTATCTGGTGACAGAATGGCTAAATGACAAAGCCCCAGATCGTGTTGAGGAGCCGACTGAGCGGCCCCTGCGCATCACCACAGACCCCACTGTGCTGGCTACTACACTCAACATGCTGCCAGGCCTCTCACACTCATCCCTCATTTGTACCAACCCCAAACACTACATTCGCTTCGGCTCCCCATTCAACCCAGAGAGACGTCGCCGACCTCTTGTCGTTGATCCCGCTTACGGCTCCTGCAAGAAAGTTAGTGAGATTTTGGTCAGAGGTTTCAGAAATCATAGTGTTTGCAAAAGAATTTAAGCCTCTGGTGTATTGTTTCGTAGTTGATAAATGAATAGTATCCAACTGTCTTCTGCTACTGACTATAGAGTACTTTTTACTTCCATTTTGTAGAGGTGGATAAAGCAGGCACAGGATGAGAGCATGTCGTCTCTTTCCATGGAGGATGGAACGGAGTCCAACTCTTCACACCAAAGCAACAGCAGCAGCACCACCTCCAGATCTGGTAATTAAAACCAAAAGAACTAATAGAGGTTTTGTTCATTAGATATTTTAAGAATCATATTGTGTCCAGTTTTACTGACTTCACTTTTCTTCTCTCAGAGTTACTGGCACCTTTTAAAAAGAGGAAGTCGAAGTATGCACCAGAAATGGTGCAACCCTCTGATCATTTACTTCGACCTTTATCCCCCATCACACCTCCACTGCCATCTGAGCCCCCTGTGAGCTTGCTGCACCCTCTCCTCTCTTCCTGCTCGCTGTATTTAGGAGCTGAGGAAGAGAGACAGAATGGTGGTGTGCCACCATACTCCCCACTCCTATCGCTTCCTGCCAGCCGGTGCAATACACCTCTACAGTTTGAGGTAAGAACACAAGAACATCTTTTCACAGGTATTTTCTGTTTCAATTTGTGTGTTCAAAATTGAGCGAGTATGACAACACAATCAGTTTTCACTTAATGTACTGTGTATGTGGGAAGAAAAAAAAAAAAGTGTTTTTATATATATATATATATATATAAACACACACCGTATTTCCTGGACTATAAGGTGCTACTTTTTCCTCATGCATTGATCCGCGGCTTCACGCCAAAATTTCAAGCCAAAAAACTGAGCCCCATAACATTAGACCAATGAAATTGCTGAACGGGTTCAGATGAACCAATGAACTTCAGAAAAAACACACTTCACCTGTGTTCTGAGCTGCACGGCATCGGGAGAAAAGATTCACCAATGGTGATTTTTAAACGCACGATGATGCCAAAAGATAAACTTGTTGTAAGAGGAAGGAGGAAGACAGTGAACAATGACTTTCTTGGTAGGCTACTGTTTAGATTCAAGCCGTGTAACAGACACTGTCTTTCGTTAAAGCCTGTGTAAAGTTTATTAGTTTTAGTGTAGACACCTGCGGCTTATAGACAGGTGCAGCGTATTTATGTTCAAAATAAAAATCGTTGTCAAATTCAGTGGATGCGGCTTATATTTGGGTTCACTTAATAGTCTGAAAATTACGGTGTGTGTGTGTGTGTGTGTGTGTGTGTATATATGTGTATATATATATATATATAAAATATACACACACACATATACACCTATATTGGTATATAAGTACAGTATGTGCTTTTTGAGCATCACATTTCACATTTAGTCCCAATTTGCTCCTATAATTCTTTATACTCTTTTGGTAAGATTGTGAAGATTTGTGCTTATTTAGACTCATACCCTGCTCTATGTGCTTCACTGCAGAGGGACTTTTTGAACGCACTATTTGTTTTTTGATATAATGTGACAATTAAATGCACTAAATGGGTTATTCTCGTATTCTTCTTCAGCAATAATTATAATAATCATTAATAATTTTCTAAAAAGAGAAACAAATTATGCGTTTCATTTTAAGAGGCCTGTCTTATTTTTCTCTCTCTAATTTAGTATTGCTCTTTAATAAATATTGCTTGATTACTCGATGTAATAATCATTAGAATACTCAATTACTAAAATAATCGATAGCAGCAGCCCTACACACACACACACACACACACACACACACACACCAAAAACAAAAGTGTTGTGTTTATAATTTTTTTCTGTGTGTATATATATATATATATATATAAAGCCTTATTGACTAAGGTTTTCTTTTCTTTACTTTCTCATACAAAGTTGTGTTGTCTTTTGTGATCATGTATTCTATACAAAATTAGCAGCTAGTGATTTGGTTAAATAAAGACTGTACTGTTTTTTTGTTAGAAAATCTGCTCTTGCTGTGATCTCTGTGGTGTTCAGTAACTGTATTTTTTGTGACTGTAGCAGTAGAATGGAATAAATAATCAACTGTGCTCATCTCTATAGAATATCTCATCTCCTGAGGCATCTCCTGTACACAGACCAGAGTCTCTTTCTCCAGAGGTACGACAGACATTTGAGCCTTGTGCGTGCGTGTGTGCGTGCGTGTGTGTGCGCGCGCGTGTGTGTATATGTATGTATTCATGGGTGTTGAATAGACCAAGTGAGTGACTCCTTTGTGTTCTTGTTTTACAACCTCTGTAACTCTCTCCAGCCCTGTTTGCGACCAGACTTTGATACACCACGGATCACCACCTTTCCTGAACTTTCCGTGACATCAGCTCTTGGCAGTCCAGCTCCCCCATCTGACGACTTTCCTCTGACTGGAGCAGAATCTCTGTCTGGATCTGGAGATGGTGTGTGTCTCACACCAGCCCCTGTATCTAATGCCAGTGACTCCTCATTGGGCTCACGCCCAAATGAGGCACAGGTTCGAGAGCAGGTCTTTAGGACAGAGTTCAACCTCATCTACACCTGCTCTCCTCTCAATGCCAACCTGACAACTGGTCCTGTGACTGACAGAAGGCATTCCCAGTCAGAAGGCAGCTTTTCTCCTGCTGAATCCTACTTCAGTTCTGTGAGTGGCCAGGGCTTAATGACCGAGCCGGGGTCTGGTTCCTTTTCACCCTACCCTGAGCCTCAGTTTGGGAGTGGTACACCACCTCATACCAGCAACCCACCACAGAAGAAGAAGGCAAGTCATCCTAATTCCAATTGTCTTTTATGTAAAATTGTTTTTGATGATTCAACATATGAATTACATAAAAATTTAAACAGCACTACATATGTCACCCTCTACTGAGTATTGAAGTACATTTAACAAGACTTATTTGTACTGGCTTTTTGCTACTCCTCTGCTGCCGATCTCATTCAATTATGGAATTTGCAGTCTAAAACAATTAACTTGATATTAACATATAATCAATAAAGAGCATTGAACGTTGACACATTGTACTGTCTGGTCAGAACTTTGCAGTATTGATTGGCACAGATCATATTCCATATTAGTGACAATGGAACTATTTAGGAAGAAGAAACTACAAATACAGTTCTTCTTCATCTGAAGACAGATGAAATAAGCCATTTGTACTGAAAAAGTTTAAAAAGACCAAAGCCTCGACAGATATTTCTTTGACACTGCATCAATCACAAAGTGATGTCTTGTCTCTGTGTGTGAGCACCAAATCAGGACACTTTTTCCCTCTTTCTCTCTCCCTGTTCCCATCATACCTTCTCTCGTTTCATTACATGTTCCTCAAAAACTATTGCAAAGTCTTTTCTTCTTCACTTTTTTCAAGGCAGAGGGCCATGGGAAGTGGCGTTAGTCAGCTGCCAGGCTTGCCTAGTTACCAGGCACTAACTGTAAGGCGTGAATTCAAGCCAGGGCAGAATATGGTGAATATTAAATACATGGCCTCCATCTAGAAGTGTGCATGTGGATATTGTTTGCATAAGCATACAGTACACCTTACCTGTACTGGCCAAAACCCGTTTAACACGCATACAGCCATTACATATTGTTTCTTTTACAAACATAGCAACATGTGCATCATTTGTGTTAAAATTGTACTTGTGCACTCTTAAGTTTTTATTCAAATTTTTATGGTTTTTCTTTTTAGTGTTTATTTTTATGGTGATGCACTGAAATAAAAAATAAAATAAAAACCTTGGCCTTACTGAAGTTCAGGACCGAAATGTATCATTTTCATTTATGTTGTATTTGCATAAAAACATTTTTGTAATGTTGCATAGATACATTTTATTGTTTTGTTTATTTGTTTTTTCTCTATGGCAGATATTTAAATAAAGCACAAAGGAACACACAATACACAACTATTTTATTCACACCAATAAAACAGAAATGCACATGTCATTAGAGGTTTTGTCAGTTGCTAATGCAAATCTTTGTGCTGCTTATTGGATGTTGTTGGAAAATGAAATTTTAATTGCATTTTAAAACCTGTTCGTGCTTCAGTGGAAACCTTGAAATGGTCTAAAAAATGATGTAAATGGTTGTATTTTCATACATTTTATTGATTATCATGAAAAATAGACATTTAACAGAAATTCAAATTTGTCTTAGAACATTTCGGTGCATCCCTACTGAATATATGTTGATCATATATGCTGAGAATGTTCATAAATCTTGCCATTGTGCTTGTGTGAAACTAAACAAACAGGAGAAATGTTGCGTCCTGTGACATCCATAAAAAAAAAAAGTTTGTAAGCAGATTATTGTTGGATATAACAAACAAAGTGCTGGTTAATACTGCATGTTCTACCATTCTCATTCTCATTTTCATCGAGTCTGTGGATGGTGCCATTGTTACATTCAGAATATTTTGGTCATTTATTGTGCATGTGCGTGTGTGACATGCAGTCCTCTGACTCAGATGTGGACGTTTATTTAAAACTTTTTTATATTGTATTTATATTCTTTCATTTTTATTTCTTAGGTATCTTTGCTGGAATATCGAAAAAGAAAACAGGGTACACGGGAACCTGAGCCCGTGTGCTCTGCTGGCGGCACCATTGGTACCCCTGTGCGCACTGGCTCTCTGTGCCAAACTGCTGAATCCCCCGTTGGGCCGCGCTCACTGCTGCAGCCACCCGCCTCCCCACACAGCTCCTTTTCTTCTCCAGCCCATCAGCCATTCCCACAAATAGAGGAGGTCAGTCCTCCTGATCTCAGCACCACCATAGGGAATCACTCACAGACACCGAGCCATTGGTAAGAATATCTGCACATATACGACTCAAAATGTATACTTGTACTGTAAATAAAGATAAGTTGATGCAATGTTTGTGTTTTAGGATGGTGCCAACATCAGTGGAGAGATTAAGGGAAGGGCAGGGAGTGCTAGAGCGTGTTCTGAGGGGCAATATAAAGATGGACCGGATCCTTCAAAAGCCCGAAGGTGGACCTAATGAGCACGGTAGTAACCGAGACAAAGATATAGGTATAGAACCAAATCATTTTTTATTTTTTTTTATTGCCTACAAATCTTGTTTTTGTGTGGATGTGCAGTTTTGTGTATGTGGTAAATAGTTGTAATTGTGTGTTTGCACCGACAGATGGAATGGAAGAGGATAGATATGCTCTCCAGAGCTCAACTTTGGCTTCCCCAATGAGAAGTCCTCAGAGTTACAGCCCATCTGTACAGCAACACCAGGTAGAACTGTTATTGGAATTTTTTACTTTGTTCAGTACAGCATATACAATTTTTTGTTGTGTGTTATAAATGTTTACTTTCTATGTGCATGTTTTTTGACCTTTTCTAAAATCTTTGGCATTGCCTAGGTGCAGCCCCATTTGGCAGAGTCTGATCTACATCTGGAAAACTCCACCTATCACCAGCAAAGTGGCTCTTCTCCTTTTCACCCCTCCTTCAGTTCCTCTCCTTCAACATCCTCTTCATCAGTAGTTCAGGGCTACCATCCTTCCCGACTGGGGACACCTGCTTCTCTAGCCCAAGATGTGCTCTCCTCCGGACCCCCTTCAGTGGACTCCAGGCATACAGGGGGCACTTTACACCATCCTAGTAGAACAGGAGGGATGGAACTGTCGCATCTCTACCCAGACAGCCATCTTAAAGCCAGCCTGTTAAACAACAGTCTTTCAGGGTCTATGAGTGTGTCCTCCAGAGGCCAGGGCCACTCGGACAGCTGCACTGCCATTAGCAGCCAGGCCTCTCACGCGTTCAGAACAACCCAGTCACCCACAGTGCGAAACCTAAAAGCAGGCAGCCCCAGTCCCTCAGTGCTGCAGGCCAGCAGGCTTCTCTCAGCCAGTGGAGCACAGCACTACCCACAGCGGCATTTACAGCAGCCCCCTATGCAGGGTTCAGGTGTTCGGACACATTCTGGGACCTACTAGGACTTTTTGTGTGTTTGTATTTGAGAGCATGTATGAGTGTGTGTGTGTGTGTGTGTATGTGTGTGTTACCCTCCTCAACTAAACCTGTGGATAAGTACTGGGTTAGGGGAGGGTACTTGATGTACAGACATCAGAGGAGTATGGACACAGCCTCTTGTAATGATCGCCTCTTACTTTCTTTATCTTTATTGTTTTTCTTTATTTTTCTTTCACCAAAAATCCTGCATTTCTGCATTCTCTAAGTAGTCTGTCGTGGATTTCATTATAAACCTGCAAGTCATTGAAAGTAATATAACCAGTTATGGGGGGGGGGAGAGCAAGAGTTAAATCATATGTAACTTCAAATTTAACACTCGTGCTTAATTTACATTAGTAGGTAAAAAAAGAATCATACACCTATGCTGAAATAGATCAGTGCTGATCCTCTGCAGCCAGGTTGGAATTGTTAGATCAGTTGGGACATTTGGTGCTCTTTTAATTAATTTTGCTCACTTGTTAAAATCAAGTCACTCTGCTATATCATTCACTGACAGCTGAATTTCTTCAAGCAAAGAGTTTCTTATATACCCATGTGAACGAATCTAGGTAAAATTCAATCACTTAGTCTCGCTTCTTCCTTATCATTCCATTTAGTCTGTCATCTGTCACTAGGTTTTTAGCTTCATCCCCTGGCATCCATTTTTCTTTTGTATAGACTCATTCTGTAATACTTGACAAACACAGATCTTATGGTGCTGCAGTTAGCTCAGTTTTTGTGTGAACTGACTTTAGGGTTGTCTGAAACCCAGTAACATGTCCATTAACAGTTTGTTCTAATGTATAGCTGTCATATGGGACTGGTTTTATTTTCATTTTTAAAACTGGGTTCTAGTAAATGTTGCTTTGGTTACTAGAAATGCACGGGACTATTTTGAAAAAGAAAAGAAAAAAAAAGTAAGCTGCAGAAATATTGTTTTTACTCCGTTATAGGATTTATTCCCCTCACAGTTGTTAAATCCTGCAGGATTTTTTTATTTTCATATTGTTGAGAATTTATTTTTCTCTCCCTTTGACCAATCCTTGCATTCCATACACCACTCAAGGAAGAAGAAAGGGAGGTGTGGCTGGATGGTTTGATTAGGACAAAAAAAGACAAATAATGAAAAGTGGAAAAGATAGCTGCTGGGGTCTCATAAGTATTTTACATGCAAAGTGCTGCTTTCAGATGTCTTTTTTTTTATTTTATACAGAATGCTGTACTTCTTTTGTCTGTCTGATATTCACAATTGGTGAGGTCACCCAGTTGTGCCATGATGACAGATTGGAACTGAATTTCAAAACAAATGCAATGGATGCCACTGTTGTATCTTGGGAACTGTAGTTTTTGTCTTGGATGTCTGTTGGGTGGACTCAAGATGGACTAAATCTACAGTGACCGAGAAATCAACTGAAACAACTTTTTGTTGGTTTGTTTGTTTTCCCCCCTCCTCCCTCAGTTAAAGGACCTTGCAGGAGATGGGGTAATGAACAGGTTCATTTGATCAGCCTTTGAGATACATTTTGACCTTTGGCATTTTCTGCCAGAGTTCTTTCTCCCCATTTAGGAAAAGACTCAAGGGTACTCACTGATTAACATGAATGTTATGTCTTTTCACAGAAGACTTCAAAAGAAAAAAAGATTTTATGACCAGAAATGACCAGCACCTTAATTACAAAGGAAAAAAAAAGTTAACAAGCAAGAAAACATTTATGTATGATCACGTGTACTTGCATAAATTGTGTTATATACTGTTCCAAGAAAATATAGTACACTAAATTTGCCGCATGATATTTTTTTTTCTTTTGGGTTGGATTAACAGGTGAAAGTGTGGACGTTCCATCAAAAACTGCACATGTTTCAAACCTTTTATTTTTTACACAAGTTTGGACCCATCCCACTCCTTTAAAAGACAATAAGCAGAAGATATGTAATGTCTTTTGATAATAAAATAGTCATGACAATGTATTTTGTAAATGGCTGTAGTATTAAATGGAACCTAATATGTCTACAGTGATGTAGTGAAGATCATCAGGGAGCTGAAACTACAAATAATGGCTAGTGAGGGCTGTACAAATGTTAACTGATGTCCTCGTTTGATCCTGTTTCATTTTTTGATCGTTCCAATGATTTATATTGAAGATTTCACCTGCGTAATTATCCTTTGTTCATTCGATTAGTTCACAGGAAGTCAGCTTAGTCATATTTAAATGAAAACTTTACACACAATGGTTAATGACTCAGTGTTTAAAATACTACATGAAAGTCTTCTAATTGAATGAACCTATTCTGCTACTCATTTCATTAAGACGCTGTATGTAATGAAGAAAATGTTATGGCACAATATGCTTCTTACACAACTGTCACACCTGAATGTAGATCACTAGGGAAAATGCAAATTAGCTCTACTGCTATTTTCCACTCTGTATGAGTGGAGGCAGTGCTGAATCCAGCTGTAGGCCTGGCTCTCTAGGGCTAAAATTTTTGCTAAACACCACACGGTATCCCCATATTCGGGTGCCACACGTCGACACTTTCTTGGCCAAGAGCTTGGTTTTGTGGGATTGGCAAAGATGGATGGAAAAGACTTTGTTACTTTATTGTCCTGATGATAGATATCCAGTACATACTGTTTTGCAGCACAAGTAGCTATTGCTTAAGGCTTTGGACAATATTTAAGATCTGACCATTTACAAGATTTTATGAAATGTTGATATGAAACTTTCATGAGAGATTTTTTTCACCCATAATGCCGTTTGAATCTGTGCCACCGGTGCGAATTTGCTTCTGCTTTATTTTGACTTAATGCAGCACAGCTGTCGCACCTTCACATTTGTGCACATTGTAAAACCAGAACAAGTTCTAAAACTTCAGTGTGTATTTTCATACCACAATCAGCACCACAACGCTGCCACACGTTTCTACACTATGTCCACCTGTGAAGATCAGAACCTCTAATTTTCATGCTCCAAAAAAAAAAACTTCAACAGAACCACTGAGCGAATACAATATCTCACAAAAGTAAGTAAACCCCCAACATTTCAGCAACCATTTTATTATATGTTCTCAAGGGAAAATATTATAAAAATGAAAATTGGATATATGTTAGATCTATTTTATATATTTTTATCTTCTTGGTACTCCTTCCTAGTGTTTCCCTACACATGATGAACACAATCTAAGACTCAAGTCCACAGGACATGGTTCCAGTAATTCATGCTCTTGGACAGGTTGTCTGATTGTGATTTCTTGTGAGCAAAAAAAAAAAAAGAAGAGGGTTCCTTCAGGGACAATGGCCATGCAAATTGACTTGTACATTTTATACATATCTATATACTGTACATAGTTTAAGTTAATAATGTTACATGGTGCAAGGTAGCTAGTTTGATAGGAGGAGCCTGATTCGACTACCAATCTCACAGTCGAATCTTGACAGAAGTATTATGAAATTAGGATTATGCCTTTTATATATATATATATATA
>MU545793.1:10358071-10450100 GCA_024362625.1 Silurus asotus | reverse complement strand
TTTTTTTGAAAACTGTTTGGTTCTATATTTTTAAGTAGGAGTTTTGATGTTTCTAGTAAAGTGATCGGTGAGTGCATATCAAGTAGTATGAAGCTTGACCACTAGAGTGTGCTGTTGCCTCAGCCTGTTTGCCTAAATCTCAGCAATAACAATAAATAATATATGAGCAATGTCTTTGCTGGACACTGCAATAAGGTGAATAAAGCAAGGTGGAAACACAGACCTGGGATAGGACATTAGATACTCATTCCAACTATGTGCAATACTGATCTACTAATAGCTAATTTACCAACTAGTATTAGCTAGTAACACAAGCTAGATTTACATGCAGTGGTGATCTTAACTGAACCAAAACGAAGTGTCCTCCTCCTTCCAAATTTTATCAGCCTGTTTTGCATATGACAGTTTGTGTAGCGTGTATACTCATTGTGTCCTGTTAAGAATATCTTACCTGTGTAACAAGACATGGCAGCCTGTGTTCCCCTGGTGTTCCACATAAAACTAATATTAATGTAGACAATCTACACCAGCACAGGTATAGTGGCCAGACTCTTCCCAGTTTTCATCCTGATCTTTGCCCACAAATTTCATTCAAAGATATACCAATACTGAGCATCATGGAGAGAGTTAAGCCAGCTTCCCTGTATGTGACTGAAGCTGAAGATGGACAAGGCAGCAGGTGAGAAGCACTGCCACCAGGAATGAGTAAAAAAAAAAACAGCTTTCTCTGAGAGTCCAGATGGTGAGTGTGGGATCTGTCACTGTCGCCACTTTCTCTGTGCCACTCTAGATGGGGTTTTTTATAAGCTCAGACACAGCTGGAAAAAGAAAGCTGGATATGTCTGTGAAAACATCTCTGCTTTCTTCCATCTTTTATCTTCTTTCCCACACTCCTCCTCTGCATTTCTTTCAGTTCTCATGCTGTCTCCAGTATCCTGCCTTACCATCCTCTGTTACCTCTCTCTTGTGTTTGCTTCTGCCTTACCATGGTTCGGCTTCTGTGGTCCGACCACGTCTTTTGGCTGACCGAAAAGTTCCATTAAATGTTTAAACATTTTCCTCACATTTTCACAGTGATCATACGCAAAAGCCATCTGGTGGAATATGGTGATGGAATCTGAGATGGGAAATGGCATGCTGGGAATGTTCTGGGATGGCATTCAGTTTATTTGATGTTCATTTGACGATTTGGGTGGTTTTCTTCTGATCAACCACATCAAAGAACATAGCACCCAAGAAAACCTGATAGCTTTATTAACATGGCGGTCCTGGAGAGAGTGATTTCGAGATGGGACAGCCTCTAATCAGATGTTTTCTCACTCTGTTGAAGCTGGAATCCTTAATGTGGCAACACGTTCATGCCAGAGGAACTAAATTGGGTTACATAAACTGGGTTTTATATCTGCTGATATGAACAAAGCTAATATAAAGTAGATCTATGCTTTAGTGGCCCTGTGAGGTGTAGCGCTAATCATTTCTGATTATGTGTAACACTGGATACACATTTTATGGCCAAGTGTATGCCTCTCACAATACACTAGATAAGTTGTTCCTTCAAAAAGAACTGCACATGTGGGGTTTACTGCAAGTTCTGTTCCTCAAAGACCTTACTGAAAAGGGGCTAGTTATGTATCACACAAAATAAACACTTAAAAAATTTTAAAAGAAAAAAAAACAGTCTAGTAAACGTAGACTATAAAACAATGTACAGTTAATTACTAGTTCATTATGTGCATTTAACTTGTAGCATTTTGTCAGCTTATGTAGATGTGCCCATACATTTACAGAATAAAGCCCATTTACTGTTTGTACATTATAGTGAATATTATATTTGGGTGGCAGCTCATTCTTAGTACAGCAAAAGGCAGCAAAGGGAAAAATACCTTTTGGGCTTTATTGTGTCTTTAATCTTCAGAGTTTAAAGTTCTGTATTATAGTATTATGTATGTAGTTTATATCATTTTCAGGTTGTTCCATCTAACCATCAGAGAGACAGCAGTGTTGCTTTGGGAGGGATGTATTCAGTACAGCTCTAATATTGCTTAATTATTCTAAACTGCTGTCGGAAGAATGTCAGTCGTTCACCCAATAAAATCTTATTAGAGGTAATCCTATGAGGGTCTTTCCACTGATAGTAAGAGTAGAGAAAATTAAACAATTATTTTTTTTACCACAGAGCTACAGATGGCAGTGTAGGTGTACTGGAAGTGTTCCAAATAAAGTGGCAACTCACTTTATTATCAAGTGTATACTGTAAATTTTTTACTTTCTGAAGATTTGGATTGTCACTGATAGTCTTTGACATCTGCTATCCAATAAGATGTGTTTTTAAATAAGAAACCTACAATAGGATGCAAACTAAATACAGATTTTTTTTCCATATACATATACACACACACGCACACACACTTATTTCATCATCCCACTGCTCTGCTACATAATCCACCACGTGATCAACACACAACCGTTTATTACTTCAACCCGGGTACCTGTTCCAAATAAAAAGCTTTGATATTTAACCTGCAGGTGAGCTGCTGGCTTCAGTCCACACTTTTTCCTCAGTACTTTACCTGAGCAAGGTTTCAGTGCCAGGTGCCTGTGGGGTGGCATTCATAGTGAAAGTGAGGCTTTCCACAGCTTGTTTCTCAGCTGGCAGCACCAAAGATTCCTATTTAATGCCTGCTGGCTATTTGGCACATGCCCTGGTGCTTCCCTTCCCAGTCTGTATTGGTTGGCTATTACCTCCACCCTTCTTTTTCGTTGGCTCTCCAGTTCTGCTTTCTATGCTTCATCTCCATCCCTACATTTTGCTGGAGCCGTTAACCAGCACTTCAGGAAGTAGCTCTCCACAGAAGAGTGCAAGACTGGCCATCTGTTCATCTCTCTATCTCGTTTATACACACCACACACACACACACACACACACACACACCCTTTCTCTGTGTTCAATTTGTACTGTTCCTCTCATGTGCCTTTTTCTCCCCTCTTCCATTTAAAAGGTTTTATTTGTTCATTTCATACTAGGTGCAGGTAGATTGAAAAAAATTATTCTGTGAAGCATCTGAAAGTAGTAGTAGTGGTGCTTGTAGGTTTGTACTACATTTTGTCAATATTCATAATAGCTGTATTACTCTTTTACCAAGGACCACTAGTTTAAGCTATATAGAGTAAAATTAAATTATAATGCAAGGGGTGAATTGGGTCAAATAGAAAACAGCTGCAAAACAATCTAAACATTTTTATCTTTTCTAATCTCTAATAATCTTTTTTTTAAAGTCAAGTCAAATAATTGTTAGGACCCATTTTTGCATCCACATACATTAATCATATGACTTAATTTACAATAGGTATTTTTAAAGTGGAATTATAGCTAAACTATTAAAAAAAAATTAAATAAATAATATTTAAATAATTAAAAGGCAAATACATATTAACATCCTGTCCTACCCGCTTATAAATAGCTTGATGTCCTCAGTCTCCAGTTTGATGTTCTTGCTGTCTTCTTGAAGCTTTCTCTTTTTAACAAGTTCTGACTTGTTTCGTGTTGCAATGCTTCACAGAGACTTATGACTATATTACACTGATGAAACCTGGAAAAGACAGGAAAAGGCAACTTTAAAAGCAATAGGATTAAGAGGATGGAAAAACGGTGCCGGATTGGACAACTTCAGGATACATTGCAAAAAGCTTCTCAATTATTATACCTTCCAGTCTGGGCATCCACGACACACTCACACACACAAAGCCCAATCTCATCTGACATATCGTGCTGCACGCAGCCCCCAGCCATCTTTTTCTGCTGCTCTGCTACAGCTAAAAATAGCACATTAACACACACACACAACACACACATACACACAAACAAACACACAAACCCCCCCTATTCTCACTGGGGTGAGTAGATGCACACAACGAGCCAAGACATGTTTCCGGAAGACTGTGTCTGGCATTGACTTGCTTTTACAAGAAGTTAAACTCAATTCTGGTGTGTCAGTGGATTGCTGCCTTGAACTCTGCCAAATATTAAGCAAAGCCATAAAGGCAGATTTGCCTGATTCGGAAACTGCTATAAAGGCAATCTGATATACCTTGTTATTAAAAAGCAGGATGAATGATATAAATGGCTTTGTGCATCAAGCAGATTGTGCAGTCTTCTCCAGGACGTCTCTGTCTCTGCTTAAGAGAATATCTCAGTTAAGTTGTATTTTTGAATCTGATTGGTCAAACGTGTTGGTTCAATATTCAGCTGTAACATAATAGCACCTTTATATTAATGCACTTTCTCTGAAGTGGTAACATTCCTGTAACAGCAAAGTATACACAGACTAGTAAGGCAGGCTCTCCAAATGTGAAAGATTTCATTTTCAAAACTATGATAACGTGTAAGAATAGATGGCTTTATAGCTTCCTGGCACATGACAAGCTGAATTGATGAAGCATTATATAATTTATGAGAGAAAAACAAAAAATGCTGTGAGAGAATAATTATTGCTAGCTGTTTTAGCCAAGTAATAACATGAACAAACTTTTGCCCCAACAATAAACATCAAACTGGATGAATTAAAGTGTTTTGTTTCTCTGCAATAATTAAATAATCATTCCCAAATTGTTGTGATGTAAGAGCAATAAAACATATTCAGAAAATATAATTTGTACCAAAATTATTATAAAGGTTGAAAATGGAAATTGGAAAAGTGTACAGAGGGTTTGGGTTTATCTTGCTATTCTTTTGTCAGAGTGTGTGTGTGTGTGTGTGTGTGTGTGTGTGTGTGTGTGTGTGTGAGAGAGAGAGAGAGAATAAGAGATTATATAGACTAAGCCATATCTCTCATTAGCTGATCAATGACAGATCCTGTGACATTTCCCACCAATGTCACAGGATCTGACATTGGTGGGAACCACAAACGAGTTCTGACAGTTGCAAAAAGAATTATTAATTATCAAATTATTTAGCAAACATCCAAAACAGTGTAAAAAAACACATTAGTTTGAATAATTACTACTTGTTGTTTGTCGTGCACACTTTCAGTGAGTCATGAAATCTGTCACAGTTTCATGGTTAATTAGAAAATGTAGTTAGTTAGTGGTTAATCACTTTCTCAAATGAAATATACCTCTTAGCATTTCAACATATTCAGTTTCACAGCAAAATAAACCTCCAACTCCGATTCAATTCATTTATTTCAGGTTTTTTTTCTTTTAAAACAACACCAACAATGTATAAGTGGCGGTGACAATGTCAACCAGTTTGCACTCCCCCTGTGATAACCTTGCAGTAACATTCACATAACATTTTTCATTTTATGAAGAGACATCGCAGCATCCCAGACAATATCCGATTAAAAACAACATTTACAACTAGAACTAAAAATATATAAAAAAGAAAGGCATTCAACACTTGCACAGGGGGAAATAAAATCCATACTTGGAAAAGAAATCAGTCCTATCTGTCCACAGCTATTTGCTCAGTTTGGTTTGGCACATTTATTTCCAAGAAAAAGATTGCCGAGAAAGATACAAAATTATAAAAGAGTGAAAGAAAATGTAAAATGACAGCAATTAATAGCAGATTAATAACTTTCCCATGATGAGTCGGTGGTGTTCTCCAATTTTGTACATAATAGTGAATTGCATGAAAGCATGTTTTTTTTTATCGGATACTGATAATGTGATCGTTACTGAGAGAGAGCAGCTGCAGTACTTCAGGGCTATGGTTAAGATGTAAAAACAAAAACGCATCACATTCTCAATCTTTCGTTTCAAATCACATATCTAACTCAATATTTGAGCCCTCATAGTTACACAGATGCAGAATTAATTGTCCGAAGAAGAAAAACTTCGGTGAATTATGGAAAAAAACAACATTGTGTGTATAAACAGATTCAAAGCTCAGAACCCAGATTTTCAGTATGAATTCTTTCTTTTTTAGTCGTATTTTCTCAAATCAGCTATTATCATTGTTCACTGATAAAAAGTAATAATTGTTCAGTGCATGCTAAATGTAAATGCTTTAATAATTTGAACTAGGTTTTAAGAATTAATGAACAATTCTTGTCTGCAGACCCAAAATGTTTTTGAAGCAGCACAGTCTGCAGCACAGTCTGCATAATGAACAAAAAATAAGTTTCTGTTTACCCTTCTACAGTGAATGGATGGAGTAAAGCTTTCTAAAAAAAAGTTTTTTTACAGGGCCCACAGATTTGTTCCTAGAGCTGAGTATGTGTGCCCCTATTCCTTTACACAGGGTTATAATTCTCAAGTCATGTTATTATATTTACTTTTCTTGGTCTTATTTAATAATAGAATGGTCGGTGTCAGACACAATATGGCATACATACTTCAGTTTAAAGTATGACCTTTCACCTTGTGAAATTAAAATAACCCAAATGTATTTTTGTATCCAATCTTTTCCTTTCCAAACCAGACAACATTCACTCCCACTACAGTAAAAAAAAACTCCTGAGGACAGTAAGCTGTTTTTCAGCGGTTCTCAGATCACATTGCGTGAGACCCCCTGTTCTGCAGTCTAGTGTTTTTACTGCTCCAATATGCCTGATTCAGCTACCTTAAAGCCAGGCACCACAGGCAAAAATGGTGGTTTTGCTTTCAAAGAAAATAAAAATTATACTTTTATAATAGATGAATTTTAAATTGTTTATAGCTGTGAAGCTTAAAAAGAAACCCTCCAAATGAATCTGTTTGCTTAAAAAAGTAGTCTAATATATTGTCTCATTTGCATATTCAAATACACTTTGTTGAGTAAATAAAAAGTAAAAAAAAAAAAAAAAAAAAAAAAAAAAAAGAAATAAAATAGAGTAAATAAATAGCTTATTGGTCTGAGGTGTTTGGGCTTAATGGGTTTAATCAGGTAAGTGGAACACGTTAAACTATGCAGTTCAGGGATTTCCCAGGACTTTAGAATTATTTATGACCCCCAAATGCTTGGAAAAAAAAAGAAAAGATTTTTTACTTAAAAGGCATAAAATGAAACATGATCAAAACCACTACATATGTTTGTTCATATATTATCAAGGAAACACACAGTTGCATTTATAAGTCTTCATGGATGATGAGAGAGCATGGACGTGTGAGGAAAAGGGAGAAGATGGACATGTAAGGACTTTGTGGCTCTTAGCCATGTCTACAAGGGGATCATTGCTTCTGTTTCGCAGGCTCCAGTAGGAAAAAGTTCTGCTTGGACTGTACCACTCCCTTCTTTCCTTCCCATTCACAGATTGTATTCCCATCCCCTTCATCCCCTCTTCCTCCATAGTCAAGGGGCTGTGGGGCGTCTGATGCAGGTGTGATAGAAGGGAACGCTGATTGAGAAGGGGACAGGGATAAAGCACCATACGGAGGAATTCACATGTGACTCTTTAGCTTCATGTATCCTGAACGTGTCCAATCACAAAGCTGCACAGTGCTATCCAAACCCTCCCTCCAGTTTAGTGCAGTGTGTGTGTGTGTGTGTGTGTGTGTGTGTGTTGTCCTTTGAATGACCCAGGAAATGATTCCCAGCATCAGTGTAACACTTTCTTGTAAAGCGCAAGAAAAGTCTCTGTACAAGAAATTTTCTGCCCAGGGAGCACAAAAGGTGTTATATGTGCAAAGGTTGGTTTTGTGGGGAGGAGAAACAAGAAAATTACAGCTTTTTTAAAAACCAACACTGACCAGAGAACAAAAATGTAACCTTTAATGGCATTGTAAACACGTTTTGAATATAAACATCTACACTGTGCATTTTAATTGCACAATTAGCCTCAGTAATTTAGATATCTGCTCACAGCCCCAAATAGGATCGCTACAATTGACAGGCCAAATTCAATACCGCAATGTCAGAAGCTTTATATCTGCTGTGTGTATATTTGCCATGCTTAATTAAGAATCTCAAAGCTTAGTCATGTTCTGGCAGTTCGGAAACCTAACGTCCAACACCACATCGGCCATACATATTAAACCACTAAAATTGCTCTTTCACTTACATCACTGCATAGCTGTGCCCAAACCTGGCATTACATTTTTTTTTCTTCTCATGTTGAACAAAGTGACTTTAAACTTCAAGAATTTTTTCAAAGATTTACAGGAGTGAAACCCACAATTGCCTGAACTTAGACTCATGCAGAGCTTTGTATCTTTCAGTGATAAAAAAAAAGGTTAATTTACCTGGGGCTGATTGTAGCACATGATTTCTTCATTTGCAGAAGAGCACAAAATGTTTCTTAGCTGATGTGAGCTTCAAAGCTAACACTGACATAAATCCTCAGCTCACTTGTGTCGCTTTCAAAGACAAGCCTCATATGTAGACCCATCATGGTCAGCTATGTTGCAATGTTGTGCTGTAAGTTCTCACTGATGCTCAACTTGTTGGGTCTGAAAAATGGTGAAATACAACTTATCAGTGCTCCACTTTGTCGGGCCTGAGTAGAATGCAGCATGCAGGGCTTTTTGTCAAGACAAAATGTATGAAACAAACACACAAACAGAAACGAAATACAGTGCATCTAGAAAGTATTCACAGTGCTTCACCTTTTCCACATTTTGTTATGTTACAGCCTTATTCCAAAAGGGATTCAATTCATTATTTTCCTCTAAATTCTAAAATCAAAACCCCATAATGACCACGTGAAAGAAGTTTGTTTGAAATCGTTGGAAAATGTATAAAAAATGTAATAAAATAAAACAATCACATGTACATAAGTATTCACAGCATTTGCTCAATACTTAAGTACTTACTTTAATTACAGCCTTAAGTCTTTTTGAGTATGATGCTGCAAATGTTTGCACACCTATTTTGGGCAGTTTTTCTCAATAAAGCTCAATCAGGTTGGAATAAAGTGTCGGTGCACAGCAATATTCATATCGCTCCAGAAATATTAATGCTGTGCCACTCAAGGACATTCACACAGTCATCCCATAGCCACTCTATTGTTACTGTGGCTCTGTGCTTAGGGTCTTTATCCTGTTGGAAGATGAACCGTCACCCCTATCTGAGACCCTCCTGGAGTGGGTTTCCATCAAGGATGCCTTTGAACATCTGCATTTAGATCTGCATTCTCGCTCTTGACTAGTCTGCCAGTTTTTTGCCACTAAAAAATATCCCCTGCCACCACCATGCTTCACTATAGGGATGGTACTGGCCAGGTGATAAATGGTGCCTCATTTCCTCCAGACATGACGCTTGCCATTCAGGCAAAAGAGTTCAATCTTTGTTTCTCATTTACAAAGAGTCCTTCAAGTGCCTTTTGGAAAATTCTAGGAGGGCTGTCATGTGCCTTTTACTGAGGAGTGGTTTGCATCTGGCCACTTTACCATTAAGGCCTGAATGGTGGAGTGCTACAAAGAGGTTTGTTCTACTGGAAGTTCTCCTCTGCTGGAAATGCTGGAGTTCTTTCAGAGTGACCATCGGGTTCTTAGTTACCTCCTTGACTAGGCCCTTCTCCCCCTGATCGCTCAGTTTGGCACAGCGACCCACTCTATGAAGAGTCCTGGTGGTTCCAAACTTCTTTCACCTATAGATGATGCCCATTGGGAACTTAAATGCTGCAGAAATTTTTCTGTACCTTCACCCAGATATGTGCCTCAATACAATCATGTCTCTGAGGTTTACAGACAATTCCATGGCCTGGTTTGTGCTCTGACATGCACTGTTAACTGTGGGACCTTATATAGACAGGTGTGTGCCTTTCCAAATCATGTCCAATCAACTGAACTTACCACATGTGGGCTCCAATTATGTTGTAGAAAGATCTCAAGGATGATCAGTGAAAACGGGATGCACCTGAGCTTAATTTTGAGTGTCATGGCAAAGGCTGTAAATACTTATGAAAATGTGATTGTTTGTTTATTCATTTATTTAAATAAATTTACAAATAATTTCAAACAAACTTCTTTCACATTGTCATTATGAGGTATTGTTTTTAGAATTTTGAGGAAAATAATAAATTTTATCCATTTTGGAATAATGCTGTAACATAAAATGTGGAAAGAGTGAAGCACTGTGAATACTTTCTGGATGCACTGTATGTAACAGGAGTATAACAAACTGGATTAAGTAACTAGGAGTCAAATTTTTATAACTCGAATGTGAAAATTGTTATTTTGTTTGTTATTGTCTTGTCCCTGCTGTTTTACAGAGGACAATTAAAGAAAAATAAATACTAAAGAAAGATGAACAAGATTAAAACCAGTGATTATTTTTGAAAGGAAAGTTCCATGCCAAAATTAATGTGCAACCTTTAGACATTATATAGCCTGCTCATGGTGGGTAGCAATAAACTCTGAGAACAGGCAGTTCCCTTCGCATTAACAGATAAATAAATGGTGAGAAATTTGATACGTCCACTCCCCATTGGAGTGAGAATATAGTTTGGGTCAATAAATGTGTTATGTTGGTACCCTGTCTCCATAGAAATCTATTATTTACAAATGAACTACTTCTTTTCTCATACTAATCTCTGGTTGCTGACCATGTGTACAAAGAAGGGAGATCAAAATCTTCCAGGAAAAAAGTCGGTCTTCAAAATTACATCGTGTGCTATACAAAATGTTGCCCCTATTTTCTTTTATTTGATTTTTGGCTTGATGTTTTGATTAATCTGTGTCTTTAGTAGCACCCAAGCACTTATACATATGCATTAATTCATTATTAGAATGTATAGTTTTTTAAAGCTAGAAATAATTGCTTTTTCCCATTTTAGATAAAATATGTAAATTTGAACATAATACTGCTGTTGCAAGCATAATTATCACTGTAACATTGTAATCATAGTAGTAATATAGAATAGTAATACTGTGTAATGTTCATCACTTTCCCAGAGTTGTTGAATTTGTAAAGCTGATTTTTTTTTTTGGATTGATTTTTGTCTTGATTTTAAATTCCTTTTCAACAGGTGTATGGAATTAGAATAGGTTCTCTTCTTGAAGTGTGCTCCAGGCCAGTCCTATATTACAAAGAGCTGATCTTGCAGGTTCCTAACTGAGGTCAGAGACGCAGACCTGAGAGGACAAGGATAGAAGGAGACGGGGATGAAGAAGGAAGAGAAGTCTCTTTAATGGAACCGCTGGACTCCAAAACGAGGATCCTTTGTGTCACGGATCTCAATCTGTAAAAAAACCAGAAGAGACAGTGTGAGGCAAACTCCAGGAAGTAAGACCATATGGACCAAAATAGGCTTGTTGGGTCTGAGCAGTGTAAAGAGTCTACAGTGCAACAGAGGGAAAGAACATTAGGATGTTGTGCTGGTTTACATTTATGGAGTAGAGCTAGGGTGAAGCAGAGTTCAAAAGGGGAAAAGAAAGCAAGATTTAGCTAATTTAGGACAACAAGACATCATCACACAAACTTCACTGACCTGCATAAGTGTGTACAACAGTTTTGACTTGCCCTTACAGCATGTTTATGTCTATGGCAAAACATATCTCAATCAAAACGAAATGTAGAAGCTTCCCTTTGTCATCTAATCCTCTTTATCCAAATACTTCGAAGGTGTGTGTAAAAATGTATGTGCAAACTTGGAGTCAGTCTCTCCCCAAACATCTTTACTGAAAGAAGTGCTAGCAGTCATATGTTTTTATCTCTTAGCCCAACCTCAATCACTAACTAGTATCCACATACTTAGGAATATACATCAGCTCAAATTCAGCAGCCCACCGGTTCTTACTGTCAGTTATTCTCCTCTTTCTCTCTCTCTCTCTCTCTCTCTCTCTCGCTCCCACACACACCTTATCAACTCACAACCACAAATGCAAAGGCTTGAGTCTCCTCTTGATATTCAATCTCTTTCTTCCTCCCTCTTAAGTCAGTAAAAGTGATACTGAGATATGTCTGAGGAGTGTCATTTCTGTGGGCTGTAGTGCTGTAGGCCTGTCTACCACCATTTCAGGTAAATGCTTTTAAGCTCATACCAAATTTCTCTCTCTCTCTCTCTCTCTCTCTCTCTCTCTCTTACACAGTTCATCCATTTATTGTCCATTACACCTTACACATGTCCCAAACCTCTCACACAGCTAATACAATCCCCTTCTGTCTTAAGAGGAGACTTTGAGCATAGAAATGTACCTTATCTCATCCCTCAGTGTGATTATATATTTCGGTGGGAAGTGATATATAAAGCCTCTATTGTTATACAAAAAGAACGTTAAATAAACAGCATCCATAGATGTGATGTCAGGGCCTTGTACAAGGTTTATACAATCCTAGCTGATGATGAAAATTGTAAGTATTTCCAGGATGACAGATGCTTTTTGTCCTGAATCATCCTTTTCTCAAACGATTCAACACACTATCAGATAATATTCGCAAACTGTGCTCACAACTCTTGAAAATTTTGGATGCTGAAGAGATTCTTCTGAACAAACATTGCTTTAAACCAAAACAAACATGCCAGACTCAGCTCGGGTGTCAGTGAGTGTTTTTCAAACAGTATATCAAATTCAGGCTTTCACTGTCAGTTAAGTCAGTACGTATCCCCCCGACACTACAGGAGGTTAAGTCGTACAAACTAAACATGTTTAACCTTTGAATTTTAAATTGGTGCAGCAACAACTAGACAAGGGACAGTTAAGATTGGATTTTACACACCTGACATCATTGGATCTTCTGTGTAAAATGAATAGTGATATCTATTTTGTGACTTTTTGTTGTGTTTCATGTATGGTTCTACAGTCTTCCAGCAGTGGATTGCTGTATCCCTGTATTGTCCATGTTTGTCTCTTATGATCTAATTTCAAGACTTTCCATTTATAATGTTGCTTTACTTAAATAGACATTTGAAAATAAATTATTTAAAACAGAGGTTGTATTTGTATTTGAAGTCCGAAGGAACCAAGAAAATGTATGTTTAATTTTACTTTCTAAAGAGCAGAGGCCTGACAGAGCTTTATTGTTTATCTTGTTTACTAGATTTAGAAGCACTGCCCAGTTTTAATGAAAACTGTTTTCACCACAACAAAATCAATCTGAGGAGGTTATAATGGCCTGCAGTAACACACAGGAAGATTACATAAACAAATAATCTGTCATAACACTATTATTGACCTACTTATGACGCCTGATGACACAAAGCTTGATGTCCCACTTGGCCCAGGCAATCCACTGCACCGGCAGACAATAAACAACCAAAGCATTTGCTCATATAAAGAAAAAAAGGTGAATGAGAAAGAGAAACATACGGTGGAACACTGTGATACCACCTGGTCCCTTTTTTATCTCCCCTCCCCTGCTCTGTGTGCTTATGGAGGCTTTGGGCGAGATGCCCAGGCTCAGCTTCTCTGCCTTGCACGCAATCATTAACATTTGGCCTGTGATGGACAGTCTAAATATTTTAATTACCCCAGTCTGGCTAAGGATCGGAGAGTGATGACTATTCCTACTTGGGATTCATTAAAGACATTTAGCTAATATTCACTCGGTCCACGGTGCAAATATCGGTGTGACTTTCCGCTAAAGTTCTACGAAAAGCACTCTGTGCTCTCTAATGTTTCAGTTTTCTAAAATATTTAATGAGAGGCTCACCAATTTTGAAGAGTAATGGATTGAAAACTCTAAGCCCACAAAACCATATCAAGTGACCATATCAAATGATCCTTATAGTGAGTTTATTGCTTTTACTATAAACGTATTCTCTGTAAACTGTAGTGTTAACTCTATATTGTAAAAAAAAAAAAAAATTGTAACTTTTCTTGTGGAAAACACTGCCATATTTCTTTATTTCAATAATTTTGGAAAATCGTTCCAAACTAAAATAGTGTGCTATCAAAATACTGATTACTGAATGCTCTTTGTATCAGCCAATTCTGAAATGCAAATAATGCAAAAGGTTTTTCCATTTTTCATGATTTTGAATAAAAAAATTAAACGTATATTTCGGGAATGGTCAACTCCTTACAATTAAGCAAAACTAATAACTAAGTGTGCATCCAGCTAGCTGGTGTCCTATGAGACGTGAAAACATTACTATGAAAAAAAAGATCATAGAAAAAAACGACAGCCACCAGCAATAAACCATAGGGAGAAACATGTTTTTGGCTAAAGCAGATTCAAGCTGCATGCTAGGACTGCATGCATATATCTAGAGAAGGGGAATATGGGTGATAAATTGATTAATTGGTTTTGATATTTTGTCTTACACCAGCCATTCGGTGTGTAGAGGTCAGGTGCAGTGGCTGCTGCGAAGAAAAGAGCACTATAAATCATACTAGTAAGACATGTATACTAGACTAGATTTGTAACACTTTGCATGCTCTGCACGATGGAGACGTAGGTGTAGATCTTAAGATTCAGTTTTTCTTTTCATGAAAAAATAATGTTCTCTTGGTTTACTAGCTCGCTAGCCTATAAACTGATAAATTGGGTCAGCAAAAATATGTATTACATTCAAGAGGACCAGCAGATCGCTCTATCCTACTAGGACTGCTTACTATTTTTTTGTAATTTCTTTTCAATAAATCATTTTGCATGTTTGAATTCTTTTTTTTTAATGACTACAACGCTAACAGTCAGACATTTCTTTTGGCTCATGTACGCAACAGAAAAGCTTTTAAGCATGCCTTGTTCATGCAGCCTGTTTTCTGGTGAATAATCCAAATGTTGTTCTATGCATTTACAGTATGTATTTGTTATCTAATTAAACTACATATCTCCCCTTTCATTTCTCTGCTTTAAAGGTGAAAAGGTAAACACATGCTGGTCTGCTTGGATCTTGACTAAATCTGTTCTCTGACCTGAAATCTTAAGGTCTTCATATTTTCCAGGCATGTGCCACTCGAGGCTTCTGTAACAGTTCTCTGCTGCTTGTTTTCCTGAACATGGTCCCTTTATTGTTTTAGCATTGAATGTCATGCATCTGCCCTTCTGTAACCCTGAATCTCTATGAGTTGACTGAGTTATTTGGGTAAAAATCTTGATGTGTAAAATTTAGGATTTAGGTTTGGGAGCACTAACACACAAGCAGGGGTGAGCAATCTAAGCACTAACCCAGAGCATAGATAATGCCAGGATACTACAGCACCACAACACTGAGATTTGGAGCACAATCACTGCATACAGCAACACAAGCACGGAAGCCACAGCAATGGGAAGACTTACCCTTGATACTGCAAAGTCTGTAAAGATAGAATAGAAATGGTTTGTTTAGTTTGGGCTGGTGTGCATCGAGGATACATCTGCACACTGTTGCCAAAATGAGTTGGTAAAGACTAAACAAACAAATCTTGCAGGGTAGTCCATTTGTTTAGTTTGTCTTCTACCATGCTAAAGTAAAGAAAAAAGGGCAATGTGTGCAGTGTAGCCTGTCACTACCATTCATAAATCACATGGAGTATGTCCAAGTAGTAGGAGTCTGCCTCCTATTGCCCAGTTACAATAGGATTTACAGTGCCAGTGGCATGCCATCCAAAGCCCTGGCTGCTATTGTAAATCAGCAGGATGTTTGAAGAGTAGGAGACCAAAGCCATTCACAACCGCCTTTTACATTCCGAAACATGGATATCTGTCGAACACTAAGCAACACTAAAATAATGCACTCACAGCTGCAGTTTTAATTTGTATGCTTAAACATGATTTCTGAACAAGAAATAGTAAAGCCAACGTGCGCTGTGTGGTGGACAGCGAAGTGCCCTTTTGACATGTATAATATGCAGTGAATAATTTATCTCCTGTGCTGTGCTGAACTTGTTGTCCGGGTTCACGCTAGGATTACTTAAAGATGTGAGTCACGTTCTGCAGTGGTAGGATTCCCTTCAGGTTCCAAAAAAATATATTGCATGATGTGCGCTCCTGTTCACTAACGCTATAGGCACATGACACGACTTAGCATGATGAAGGAGAAGAGTTGGGGGGGGACACGATCATTTGTGCTGAGGGAGAAGGATTGCTCAATCCTGAATTTTAAAAAGGGAGTAAATGGTGAGCAGAGTGGATTAAAGCCAGAGAGAAGAAATAGAAACTAGGGGATGCTTGGCAACCTGCCATGCGTTTTTTTTATTGATGCTGCAAAGCAGATTCCCTGACTACCACAGATGCTTAGCACACATGCGCGCACACACACACACACACACACACACACACACTCACACACACACACACACACACAAAACTACCCCCTCTTCAATTCCCTCCACCTTTGGCGCTCCACCCCTCTTAAAAAACCCTCATACCAAATTGAATTATCAGCTTGAGTGGGGTGTGATAATAATGTGTGTGTGTGAGTGTGTGTGTGTGTGTGTGTGTGTGTGTGTGTATGTGTGTGTGAGTGAGTGAGAGAGAGAGAAAGAGAGAAAGAGAGAGAGAGAGAGAGAGAGAGAGAGAGAAAGAAAGAGAAAGAGAGAAAGAGAGAGAGAGAGAGAGAGAGAGAGAGAGAGAGAGAGAGAGAGAGAGAGAGAGAGAGAGAGAAAAAGACACAGCTGCAGAGTGCCCAGTCGCTGGGGAGAGAGCAGCAGCCCTTCTTATCCTGCCGGAATCAGACATGTAACCATGGCAACTTCCTCAATAGAATCAGGAGGCTATGAAGGTGGTTATTTTTTTTTCTTCTCCTTTCCCCTTCCTTTCTTTCTTTCTTTCTTTGTTTTTTTCTTTGAACAAAATTCTTGCTTAGCGCCCCCCCACTCATTCTTTTTTTTTCCCGTTCATGCACGTACATTTAAGCTGCATTATTTTCTATCTAAATTCTAATGATTCTTATCATAAATGATTTGCGAGAGTTACAGCAAACGCTCTTCTAAACCCTTAGCAAACCCCATTCCTCCCTCCATTGTGTGATTTGTTAGCAGGACATAAAAGAGAATCTCGCAAGATAATGAAATCTGCTTGTCGCACAATAGCAGTATGGATCAGTCTACCACAGTGTTCTGGCTTAAGAGGGAAAGATGAAATATTTATTAACATGTGCCCTCTCATATGCTTTCATGAGACAGTTCAGCTCCACCCCATACCCCCAACCTACTTCCAAACATCAGTCGGCAGAGAGGAGTAAACAAAATAAAATGGAGGCGGTAGGGAACAAGCTCCACCATCTCACCAATACCCATATTAATGCAGCAGTCATTTTGTTTAAAACAGGGGTTTCCCTTCTCTGTTATACTTGCTGAAAAATTGAAGTGAAATGAGCTTTCTAGTGTCTGGTGGACTGTAATGGCAAGGTAAAGGAATGTCTTTTTTCTAATGGTTTCTAATTTTGTTGATGGTAATCAGTGCCTTATTGAAAGGTAGTATTTGATGGTATCTTGAAATGGAAACCAAGACAATTATCATTACATGATGGAAACCAAATTTTCCTAACAAATTGTGCTTATTATTTATTTTTTCTTTTGGAAAGATCTTAAAACAAGGTAAATGTATTATAATATTATATAATGCATATTATATATGCAGTAAACCAACTTGATAACCAGAGATTTACAGATCCCCTGCTAGTTTGATCACCAAACATTTTGCCTTATTTTGCACAATGTGTAATACTGTATATCTTTTTATAAAGAATTACCCGTAATGCGGGTTTTGTTATATTTAGAGTAAACAAATGTCCACTCACTCAATTAACTGATTACAAGAGCAGCACAAGTCTTGCCTGCTGTTTCTTAGACATGTTATTTGTTTTTGTCAGACTTGTCACTTGTGAGGTTTGTTGGCATGTGTGTTAAAATCCAGTGGACATCAGGCTTATTTATTGATCTGTTAATGTTCAGGTGGAGTGCTTTCTGTGTTTGATCTCTTTCCCCAATGTAAATGTTGGAAAACAAAAGCATGGTCTGTATTGTAAAATGGCTCTCAAAGATGTTAAGCATAATAGAATCGGAAGGTTGGGGGTTCAAGCCCCGTTATCACCAAGCTGACACTCTTGGGCCCTCGAGCAAGACCCTTAACCCAATTTGCTTCAGGGGCGCCTTATTATGGTGGACCCTGCGCTCTGACCCCAGCTTCTAAACAAGCTGGGATATGCGAAGAACGAATTTCACTGTACTGTAATGTATATGTGACAAATAAAGGCTATTCTATTCTATTCAAAATTTTATATTCTCACTTTTCCCAGGGATTTTGATGTCTACTGATTTTTCCCCCACTGTCTTCTCTGTGGTTATGGGATCAGATCACTCACCTTTATTGTCAGCCTTGACTTCATCTTGAAGAAAGTCGCTTTGGCGATTCCCGAGGACGAAGGCAAGGAAAGAGAGGATGAGTGCATCCAGGATGCCAATGATGGCTAGGATGTAGGCCCAGCGCACTGAGCAGTTCCCCAGCGTGTATTTTCCTGTCTCCTCACCACACAAGTCCTGAACCACCTCTGCATCCCAGCCAGCCGGGAATATTATACATCCGAACACCAGACACACAGCTACAGAAAGGAAAAGAGGCGTGTTATTCAGAACAGGTAAAAAAATTGTAACTAAAAGAGTGAGGTGTGGTTGGGGGTTCACATAGAAGGGTTGAAGGTTAGGTGGTAACAAAATCAAATAATGTGATAGCATGTGATATTTTCCTTTTTTCACTGCCTATATAAGAGTACAAGATCAGAGTTGTATTATTGCTCTCAGCACTACTCAATGTCATGGAGAACAAAGTGTGGGGTAAAGAAATGACACCTCAGCAGCGCTGACTCTAAAGCAGGAAGTCTTTCAGCCTGCAGCAATGAGTAATGACTCCTCCCATACACACACACACACACACACACACACACACAAATATCCACATCAGCAGAACAGCTTCTTTCAGCAGTGCTGCATGTGCATCATTCCATTTTAGAGAATTCTTTAGTCCATCTGCACACATATAAAATGGTTCTTGATGTTTGTGAATGTTTCGCTGCTGACTATCACAATTACAAAAGCAAAGAAACACAACTGCTTTTGAACATCAGATACTTAAGAGTCTTTTAACTAAGAATCATTTTAATAAATTATGAGGGTAATACAACTAGGTTATAGTTGTATCACCCTGTATAGTTGAGAAAGCCCATTGCTGATGAGCTGTCTGCCAGCTAGGGTCATTATCCTAGGAACACCAGTTAAATGGTAGAATTACCCCTTTAAGTAGGATACCAGGCCATGGCACACTCCTTTTACACACTCATCCAGGCACACACCTAATGACAATATAATACGGAATGCCAAAGCTTCTACAGGCAGTGAAAGGATCCTGGAGAAAATCCACATGAACATTAAAAGGGGAAATTCAACTCAATGACCTGAATTTTGTCCGGTTTTCACCAGCTCCCAGGATCTGTGTGTTTATAAATCTACACACTAAGCCACCACAAAGTGAATATGCATCATATCAAAATAGAAAAAAAAAAATCCAGTTTTTAACTCCTGAGATTGGGTGAGCCTGTGACCGCTGTATTCTCAAATTTGTGTTTGTGTCTATCAGGACTTCTCCTGTTGTACTCAATGCGCCTAAATTTTCTCGTATGTTTTGTACTCATATGTTTTATTAATCAGTGTGGCTGATTTAAATTCTTCTTTAACCTTTTGCAACCATAAGGTTCTGTGTAATCTGCAGTTTGTAGTACATGAAAATCCCAGAAGATGCCTTTCTGCCCACCACGGTTATAAAGAGCGGTTATTTGAGTTACCATTGCCTTTCTGTCTGCTTAAAACAGTCTGGCCCTTCTACGTTGACCTCTCTCATCAACACAGCATTTCTACCCACAGAACTGCTGCACACTGGACTGGTCTTTTGCATCATTCTGAACAAAGTCTAGAGGCTGCTGTAAATTATTAGCTTCTAAAATTCTCAAACCAGCCATTTTGTCACGACCACCATGGCATTGTCAAAATCACTGTGATCACATTTTCCACACTTTTATTTGATGTTAACATTACAAAAGCTTGTGACCTTTATCTGCTTATGTGTATGAATTCTTGCATGAATGAGAATGAGTATGTGTCCTTATTAAGATGAATATATAGACACACATTTACATGAGCATTCACACCTGGGGCAATCCAGTCAGTTCTATATTGCACCAGCACAAGGTTTTAGGAGGTGTGAAGAAACCCACACAGACTTATGGAGAACATGTGAGACTCCAGTCAGACAATAAGCCAAACTCAGTATCAAACCCAGAGGGAACCCTGGAGCAGAAACACTACCCACAGTACCACTGGACCAATTTGAAACATAAGAGGATTTAAATGTTCCTGTATTGTACTCACCGTGCTTGTCTGACAATGATTAAATGATTCACGTCTATTGTTTAAAAATGTGTTCTTTTATAAGATTGTGGACAATTTATGCATACACACGCAGTTTATACATACACACAGGCTCAATTATAATCCTTGTGAAGTAAAATTACCTTCACCCTCCACAATCACATGTGAAAATAAACCTGTCAACATGATTTATATATTTTGCATTAAAGGAGTATGCAGTGGAATGTTCAGAATGAGGATGTTAATTATTTCCTAAATGTCTCAGAGCTGTATTAACTACAAAATACAGATGAAGAAGTGCAGCAGACTGATAAAATAAGAGCCAGAAGGCAGACAAACCAAACTGGCTGTTGTTGAAGCAGATTTATTTAATTTTTTTTGCAATTAAGCACAATGCAATTTACAAAACTTTCAATAGCTAATCGGATTTCCTGCAGCTTCTTTGATGAATATTATCAGCCTTTGTATGGGATTTGTAAAGAAAGATGCATAAAATATGTAGACGTCACAGCACCTATGACAATTACTGAGGAGGAATAAGATCCAGTTAAGTTTTCGTTAAAAAAAGTTCCAAGTTTATACAAAATGTTTCATCATCCTGCTTTGCTTGTCTGCCAAACATGGGATGGAAACTATTCTCTGATATTTAACATTCACTTGGAGTCCATATACTCTGAGCAAGTTATTCAGCAATACATAGATTTTTTCCCTGTTGATCAGCAGTTTGATTAAAGTGTTTGTGTACGTTTTCTCTGCATTCCCTGGTTTTCTCTTCAAACTCTCAAAAAAAATGATGGTAGGAGTTTCATGTATAACAATTTGCCTCTATGTGTGTGTTTGTGTTGTGCATTTTGCCCTAAAATAGACTGGCATCAGGGTATATTCATATCTTGTGAACATCATTCACTCGATAAAAAGGTTACTGAATATAAATGGATAAATGAATGGAGCTAGAGTGCAGGCTGTGGGTTTTAGTTAGAGGGTATTATGTTCATATTGAACAGACCATATAAGGATTCTGGACCCTTTTATCTATTGTGATACAATTTTAGGAGATCTTTTTTTTCCACACTGAAGAAAACGAATATAAAATTGATCTTCCACTGAAAGTATGCTTAGCCTAGTGATACTGTAACATAGAGTTGAATCCAAAAAAATAAAATGGCCGGTGGCTCTCATTAACCCCACATTGCGACTTTACTATGCATTTTAGAGCTTGCTAAATTGTATATGGAAAGTGGGGAGAGTGTTAATGATATGTGTATATGAAGCATATATCAAAAAGCTTCCCAGGACTTACTAAACAAAGTCAGTTCATTTAATTAATCTGACCAATTTCTCATGGCTCACTGAACTCACTACACTATGTACTGCCAGTGATTCCCGCATGGTTTACTTAAAATAGATGCAAATGTGCTCAATGATGACTTTCTTTTTTTACCTGCATGGTCACTGAACCAGTGTGCTTAGGTTTGGAAATTTGTATTGTTTTATTGTTAAAATATGAATGGAGTGCACTAGATTAATAGTGTAATAGATTAGTAGTCTATTTTACTGGGTGTTGTATTGTCCTGTCATTCTCTCTCTCTCTCTCTCTCTCTCTCGCTCTCTCTCTCACTCGCTATAACAGCCTGATCCTACAGTATAGCTATCTGTTTGAACAGAGTGAGGGTGCTTTCAAAGGCCCACAGAGACTGTTTCTGCCAGTGCCAAAAGCACAGTCCCAGGGAAATCACTCGATAGATGAGTCTCCTCTCATGCTGATGGCAGTGGAAAAGAAAAGCCAATAGCAATGAACTGCTTGTTCAGTGTGTATGAGTGTGTGGTAAAATGAATAATTCAAATTGTAATTTATTGCTGTGTGATTTTCTTTGCTCCTGGATTTGACTGCATGGGCAAACACATAGTTTTGCCTGCAATGGTGCAGAAAGAAATACACATTGAAGTGTCCTCCGCTTTTATCTTTTTTATTTATAATCTATACATTTGTACATACTGTTTGCTAACAGACACATACAAAAACACACATGCATACACACAATATGCTGTATCAGCAAAATCAAAATGATACAAAAAAGAAAAAGAAAAACTGCTTAGACAATTCTCTGCTTTGAACAAACTTCTCCAGCTCCCAAAGCTTTTTTTAAAATAAGGTTTTCATTTCATAAATATTTCTCTGAAATGCTTTGTATTTAGTTTAGTTTTGGCAATTTAAGTATTAACTCCTTAATAATTGCACTTAACTCTTAAACACTTAAAGCATGGTTCTATTTAGAGCCTAAAAGGAGCCATGCTTTTATATGAATATAACTGTATGTGTTCTAATATATTTTACATTAATATGTATAACAAAACAGATCGATATAAATTTCATTAGCAAAACTGATGAAACCTTTTAGCTCTTCTGTACACTAATAGAATGCATATTAAAAGAGGGAGTAATGTAGAAAGATGAAACAGAGAAAACCACAGGGACTCATGAGTATTTATAAGGAATGTATTCACACAATTTTGGTCCTGTGTGCTGTGTTTAAATCTTAGGTGATATTAATGTAAGGTAGTGTGTGTGTGTGTGTGTGTGTGTGTGTGTGTGTGTGTGTGTGTGTGTGTGTGTGTGTGTGTTCAACCTTCTGATTCTCTTTAGGCTTGTCTTTTGGCCTTAGGTTGAATTGCAGTGCTGAACTGATCCTGTTATTACTCTTTGAAGTCGTCATACATTTCTTCTCAAGCTCCCTCCTCACAACCCCCTCGCTACATGCTTACACATTTACTCAGCTTTTGCGTCTCTCATCTATCCGTAATGCTCGTTCTTTTACTTTGTTTTGTGCACCGCAAAAAACTCCCTTAAATGTGTACCCTTTCCCGCCATCGCACTTTTGCTCGCTCACGTATTATGCGAGTATACACCAGTGTAAAAAATGGACCATACATAATTAACCTCAGATCGATAATTGAACTTTAAAACAAACTAAAATGTCACCTCTATATAAAATTGGTCTCATTCCCTCTTTCTGTCTCTCTCAGTCACTTTCTCATTCCGTCTCTTGCATAATGGTGATTCCTGTCTGTGGGGTGACAATGCTCTTATGTTACGATAAGCAGCTTGATCACACACACGCACACACACACACGCACGCACGCACACACACACACACACACACACTATTTGCTTGATATAATTTTGCTGTATTGGGTTGAGTGCATTAAGGTGGCTGTCAATTTGCCTTTTTTTGACTGGTGTCTACAACAAATGTCACAAATCCAAATATGAGTAATAGGTCAGACAAGTGTTGAAAAAATGTCAATGAATATGCTTAAATGAGATGTATTAGTGTGCATGTCTGTTGACTGTGTATAAATCATATTAATAGTATGGTCTTGGAGCTTTGTCATTTAAACAGATACACAGCATGACGAGTCATATAATATTTGATATCTGCATTTCGATGTAACAAACATCCAATATCTTAATATATTCCTACTGCCGGTGGGAATATATGCCAGTTTACTGGCACTTCAGGCTCAATTTGTACAATTAATTCATAAAAATCAAAAGTTCCCTGGTGGTCTAGTGGTTAGGATGCGGCGCTCTCACCGCTGCGGCCCAGGTTTAATCCCTGGTCAGGGAACAACCCCAGCCCTTAGCGTTGCACAAGGCAGTGCACTCTCAGTGCCGGTCCCAAGCCCGGATAAATGGGGAGGGTTGCGTTAGGAAGGGCATCCAGCGTAAATCAAACATGCGGATGATCCACTGTGGCGACCCCTAATAGGAGAAGCCAAAAGAAAGTTTTAATTCATCAAAATGAAAAAAACCTAATGGGGATAAAGAGAGCTGTATTGGGCATCAGAGGCATGTATGAATTGAAAAAAATCTAATTAATGTAATATCTTAATATATGAATAATTTGGGTTTTCATATACATTGGGATTATATAGAAAAATGTAATCAAAAACGTATACTGCTAACAATCTTACATCTACAGACTTGTATGAGAGAAACATCATAAACGTATACTTTATTAGTAACCACTGAGAAATGAAAGTACACACAGTACACCAGTGTGGAGAGTTATTGATTTTCCTTCCCTGTCTTAAACCACCATCGAGTCCCAGAAACGTTAATGTGTTGCAGTTCCGGGAGTGTTAATTAGCACCTTGATTGGTCAGAGTGGGAAATACAAGAAACAAGATCAGGTACTTAATACTGCTTTATTTCCTCGCTGCCACATATCACTGTATTTAATAACCACACACGCTCACAAATACACACTTGTCATGCTTTACTTTTCTTTGTTAATTCTTTTTATTGTAAATTTTTGGTGTACATGTAAAATTGTTTTTGTTTTTGTGTGTGTGTATGTGTAGAAAAAAGATGGTGGGTGCAATCATAGATACATGTCTCCACAAATAATAAAGCATGATGCAGATTTGTGGCTGCTGGTGAACACTGCTCCTGTACAGCCAGTGTGTGTGTGTGTGTGTGTTCATGCGTGTACAACTGCACGTGTGAGGATGGTGTGGCAAAAATGAATTCTGCAGTGAAGTGTGAAGGATCAGTCAATACAGCCAACTAGCTCTAAAAATCACGCAATCTTGTGCAAAGCGTGTGCGTGCATGTGTACCGACATATCACATAAATCTCATGACATACAGGGATGTGCAAAGATACACAAAAATATAACATAATAAAATACCAAATACCTTAAGATACCTAAACTATAAAATACAGCAGCCACATATATATATATATATATATTGTAAGTACAGTATGTTATAGAATAGACAGGTGAAAAGTGCATTTTGTAAGGCACCCCTTTGGGCATTTGTGCCTGTAGAAATTGTTTTATATAAATAATGACTTGTAATGACTGCTGGAATTTAGTAAATACATCTCAGGTATCAGGCATTTAGCACACATTTAGGTTAATGACATGACCAGATTGCAAAAAATAACACACTACAGGGGATGCTGTAGTGACAGGAAAATAACCAATCATTTGACATGCAATGAAGCAGAAATGAAGCAGAAGTGTTAGTTCTTTTGTGTGGATAACCTGCATCTGGACAAGGACACAAGCAGCAGTGGCAATAAATGCAAGCATAAGATTGAAGGACAACAAATGCTTTTGCTTTTTTGTTTTAAAAAAGTATATCATTATGCAATACAGTAATCCCCGTTTATCGCGGTTTATCGCTGTTACGTTCCAACACCGAGATAAACAAACGCCACCCCAAAAATGCTATTTTATGTATACCGTACAGTACTGTATTATTATTTTACTTAATTTTTTCATTAATACTTATATTTTTATTAATACATTTACGATAGACCAGGAAACGAGAGACCAGGAAAATCAGCCAAACAAATTAGTTAAGTGGTAAATGCAATTCTGCGATAAACCGGAGGGAGCGAGATTCGAACCGCGGTAAAGCGGGGGATTACTGTATATAGAAATTGTTCAGAAGGGAATTAATTTGTTAATTAGTAAAAAACAATGTATGAAAAACTACCTTCAATTATAATATTGCACCAATGAAGTGATACTAACGTTATTCATCTGAAGTAGCTTTCTTGTTGCTGTTTGGTCTGTACATGCAGAATGCTTCCCAGTGCCCCACAGAAATCACTGTAATCCCGTCTATAAAAACATGAAATATGGGCTTATTCCTATTCTTGCGCATCTTGTTTGAACTCTTCTGTTTGCAGTGTGATTAATGTCACATTGACACATAAACCAAGAGACATCAACGCAATTTGCAATAAAATTGTGAAACTTGGTTTTTTTTACTTTTTTTTTATTTGTTAAGCAATATTTGCTAGGCCCTGGTATCTCCTGGTGCCTTCTAGGCTTCAATTCAGTACAGGGAATAAACAAATGAATACCATCCATTACTGCTGAAAATCAATACCTCCATGTTGTACACTGATTGACAATTTGATGCCTCAGAGACATGATCCATTATCTCGGTTGCAAGCATCCGCTAAGGAGACAAAGTCTGTTGCCCTCCTCGTTACAGAAATGCAAGGCAATCGCATTTTCTATGGAAGAAGGCGAGGTGATTAAAAATCTATAAGAGGCTGTTATGACTTAGGGCCAGCTGGAAACAAGCCGGGGAGAATTCTGTAAGCAGTGTTGCATGAACGAGTGCACACACACACACAGACACACACACGCAAACACACACACGCAAACACACTCTAGCTCTGAGTCATCCTATGAGACTACACTTATGTAGAATTTAGTTGAACCTGAAAGCTGAGTTTGACTGTGCACACGAAAGTAGCTGCTAATGTTTGATTGTGTGTGCTTTTGTGCACATGGCAGTCAGTGTGAATATGTGTGTAAGTGCATTTATGCTAACATACGAGCTAAATTAGACAACATTAAATGTATCATGAGAAACAGGCAAACTGTAAGACTGGAATATGTAGCACATAATTGTGTGTGTGTTTGTGTATAATAAAATCTCACTGTTTCTGAGTATAAGCAAAAGAACCTGGTTAAGCTGTGGGTAGCAGTAACACATAGCAGTAAATAGCAAATATGCTCAAACCTGTTTATACAATAAAGGACAGTTTTAGCTTTTGCATTAGCAAACAAATACATGATCTGCAGCCTTCAATGTCAAATAATGAACAAATTAAGCAAAAAGAATTGAAAATGAACAGCAACTGAACATATAGGTGTATAGAGGCATTAATATTTGCCATCATGTGCGCATGTTCACATGAACTGCAGCTTAAATGTAGTTAATGGACAAAATCATTTACAATTTATGTCTTGTGTGTATGTCTTTTTTTTGTGTGTGTGTGTGTGTGTGTGTGTGTGTGTGTGTGCGTGTTTGAAGCTTTGTATCCAACTGGAATCCTAAAACAGGTCTCATCAATATGCAGAGTCAATACTCTAGTTATCAGTATGCTATCCGAGTGGCATGAGCAATGTGGAGAACAGGAGATGAGGGAAGCTGGTCTAATTCATACGTCCTTTGTGGTGTGCCTATTCAATGCATGCTTCCAGTTGGGCATTTAAAGAGTAGCTGATTTTGTTAAATGAGTTTTTGCAGCTTTGGAGTATCTGGCTTTTGGTAAAATTTACACATTTTGAATTTTACAGTGTAAGCCACTGTAGGGGCAAACAGTTCTGAGCTTTTCGTAATAAACACAGAGAAGCTTAGACCACTTTAAAAAATTATAATTCTTGTTTGCTTAAATAACCAGGCTCAGTGTTATTCATAGACTAGTTTAATATTCATATAGGAAACTGGTTTGATATCCATGTGTGTTTAAAAAAACTAAAGCCTGAAAGACTTAAGATTTCTTACTTTTTGCAGTTTCATCGCTTTTTTTTTTGTAATTTGTTCATGTTCCCAACTACTAACTTGCGCTCCCTTATTACAAGACAGCCATGAAATAGGGAAGGTGAAGAGTAAAATGTGCTTGTACTGTTGCAGTGGAGCTGTACTTAAGAAAGCCTCACCATTTCTTTTCCACATACATGTGCTCAGACATCTACCACTGGTTAGTATCAGTGGAGAAAGAGAATGCTGTAAACCCCCACCAGAGAGCGCGGCCAATGGATTGGCATGGTGTTGTTGGGATTTAAACTAAGCTTTTTTGTTGCTCCACTGATGAGCATCCTCTCATTTCTTGAAATATTGTTTCCATGTTCATTTATTCTGCTTCTCTTTATTGCTTCATTTTAGTTTCTGCCTGTGAGGAGCAGAGGAAAGAATGCAAGGAAAGAAATTGCCACCTGAACAGAAATTTGATGACGATGGATTTACCACTGAGTTTGATGAAATGTGAGGGTAACAGAATAAGAAGGGCAAGAAGAGAGGGGGCTAGGTTTGAGGGGTTAGAAGTGCAGTTGTAGTTTAGTATCAGAGAGCTGATTAAACTATCAACACCACCAAAGCCAAACACATTAAATCTACATCCAATCCCATTGCACACACTCCCACTCTCAGTACCCCTCCTCCGGCTGCATGAATGCTATTCATTTTAACTGCAAGACCTCTATGACACTGTTCAGATGCATTCAGCGGTCTGTCATATGTACGTGGCTCTGTAGTCAGGCTTTCAGTTGGCAGGGTTTGTTCTATCTTTCTCATCCCTGTGAGATCCCTGCAGTGTGGAGCTCATCTGCTGCTGATACTATCTTTGCATGCAGCAGTGTGGAATTGGTTGAAGCTTACCGTCTGAAGAAACCAGGAGGATTATGGGTATGAAAGCTGGAAGATCTAAGTTAAGGGAAGAATCTCCACAGGACCTTCAATTAAGCTAAACCAATTCTAGAACCTATTTCAAAGAAGCAATCAAAAATAAATGAGTGTAATTTTCACTTGCACACTGGCTAATGATGCTGTTTATTCCTGTTCAAATTTTTTTTTCATTGATTGTAAACTGATTAATTTACTCCCTTTAGCTCTCACAATCATCCAATCAAATAGTACAAGCCTCAGAGGAGGAGTCTTTAGGAGAATCAGGCTGCTGCTATCGTAACCTTGTGATAAATGTTTCAGTAAAGAGCTTTCGCAGTGTCCACCTTTCTTTCTGATTTTCAATCTCCAACTTACATTTGCAGCTCTTTATGCCTACAACTAACAATCATCTAGCTTTACACCTTCAATACATGTGATTTTACATTCTTTGTGAATTAACATTTAGCATTCGACATCTAACATTAGCACATAAGCATAAGCACATGATTTATTCAGTTATTATTATAACAGTTAAAAAATAAACACAAATGACTTCTATCCTTAATCTGTACTCTCTATATTTATTTGTTCAGAATTTCAGCACTTTGAAAGCTTAAAATAATACACTTATTAAATACCAAAAAATGTTCTCTGTTTTATTTTCTGTGTTAAATCTGTTTACTTTTTTAGAACCAAACTGTACTACAACAACACTAGCCCTGGTCTAGACAACTGTACACACAGTACACACCATCCAACATTCAGTATGGGGAAAAACATTTTTGGACACTTGACCATTTTAAATCAGTATATGCAATATATGCAAACTTGTATGCACTTTTGACTCCTGACTGTCTTATTTGTGTTTTTATTTGAAGTGTTATTTCAATTGCTTATATGGTCAATTAATTTTTTTGTGGGTTTTTTTTTTTTTTTATGAGGAAAGGAAAAGTATCTTGGACTTAGCATCTGGTCGCTTTCAAAACCAGCTATCAACATTTTAGAGAAAGTGTCAGTGATGCAGTTTTTTCTTCCTCAGCCAGCAAATCTATCTCATCTGTATTGAGATCAGGGGTTATAGATGATCACTGTACACAGGGGTGTTACGCTCCATTTTATTTTATTTTTTTGTAAATCCCTCAGCCTGAATCCCAACCCACACCCCCACTCCCCTAAACAACAGACACACACACACACACACACACACACACACACACACACACACACACACACACACACACACTTCTTCTCGAATATATACATTCAAGCCTCTAAAATGTATTATATTTTGTCTCTAGGAATAAAAAAATTTATTTTTTACATTTGACAAATTCTTTAGATTACTAATTGAAATCAATTACATTTTTCTATAAGTGAAAAAAATGTACGCAGCTGCATGCCTTGTGTTCAACCAAGTTCTCCCACACCACCCCAATGCTGCGCTTCGTTCATTGGCTTTCTTTAGTTACATGTATCAGATTCAAAACACTGATGCTTGCCTACAAAGCCAACAATTAACCAGCAACTTTTTACCTCAGAGACCTCATCACTCCCCCCACTGCACCACGCTGCCTAAGATCCTCCAGCACCGCTCGACTGGTACCACCTTCTCTCAGAATGAGCAGAAAGTATACTTCAAGGCTTTTCTCTGTACTGGCACCAAGGTGGTGGAATGAACTTGGAATGGCCGAACAGCAAAGTCTTTGGCTATCTTTAAGTGACGGGTGAAATCATTAGGGATTTTGTACTCTGCATCTTATACTGTAATGTATGTACATATGACAAATAAATGCTTCATTAATTTTTTCCTTCATTAATGTATTCTCAGTATCTGTTTTGTCCTGCTCAGTGTTGAGGTGGATACAGCCTGGAGAAAGGCAAAAAGGCCTGAATGGTATGCCAGTGTATGACAGGGCACCATGCACACATCCATGTACACATTCATTTACCCAAAAGGGAAATTTGGATTTACCAATCTTTTTACCACCACGGTTTTGGCACATGGGAGAAAAAGCACTGTGGAGGAAAAGCACATCACAACCCATGTTACTAAATGGGTTTTTGTAATTTTTTGTCATGTACCCTACTCTTTTGTAATCTCTGAAGCTGAATGAGAATGAGAGAGTGGGAGCAAACAAAGACAATTAAGTGGTTGTGGGAACACGGAATCACAAAAGTAGTCAAAGAATAAGCTAAAATTGCACATAACTGCTTTGAAGCCCCTTAAGGCACACATACCAACCCCCTGATATTAGCAGCGCAAATGTTAACAGAATGTCATGTCTTTTATATTCGAGCCTTTTAAAAGTGAACGATTTTGCACAAATGACAATGTCTCTGTCACAAAGAAACAAACATGAGCACAGATGAGCAACGCATGAGTACTTAAAGTAGCAGGACAAGCAAACTAAACTGGGGTTACTAAGGGGAAGAAAAACAAGGTGCTAACATAGCACTAACACACACACACACACACACACACACACCTGCACAAATACAACCATGCCCATTGCCTAAAACACATCACCTTTCCTATCAGTTGTACACCATGAACATCATTTTGGCGAATGTGGATGGTAATGGAATTATGAGAAAAAAATAAGGAGAGAATGTTAGTTATACTATATATGGAAGAAAAAAAAAGAAAGAGAGAGAGAGAGAGAGAGAGAGAGAGATGTTGTGATCCATTTAAAGGCCATGCTAATGGTCTCATTTCGTAAACATCTCATTTTGAATAAACAATGACCTTTCTGAAGGGAAAAAAGCATTAGGGGACAAAGCATAAAGGTCATGTCGGAATAAAAGTGCAAGAGGAATTTGACCTGAAATGAGAAGAAGCAACAATCACACTATTTCATGACTCCGAATTTGCAGGTTCTTACTTCTGGTCTATTTGTACAAGGGTATGTTCTAAATGGGGACTACGAAGTCTGAAATTCTTTAATTGCAAAATGGAAATGTACTACTCCCTCTAACCTGCACTGTTGTTGCCTTCTGAAGGACCAAAATGTTATCAGGTATCAGGTAATGCATTCTGCACACTCAGTTTAAATGAACAGATGGATTGATATCTATACCATATATAGTTGTATGTGTAATTTGTTTTTCTACTTATGTGTGTGTTGTCTTTAGATGTGCCGATATATACATACAGCATACAAAAACATAAACTGTATCACACTTGCAAAGCAGAACCATCTTGTTGTACCTTAATAATTATTACTGCTTATGATTGGATCATGTGATAGAAGATTGATTGCAATCATAAATCTCACTTTGTACATTCAGACTGACTACTTTGTGTCTGAATTCGCCTTCTCATGACACAATGGCCTTATTCAATGTTAGGGAAAAAATCCTGTCTTTTGAGTCTGAAAGTGCCATCATACACTATTATAATACACAACGTCTGAGTGTGGCCAAAAATATTGGCACCCTAACACTTCTCTCAGGAAAATTGTTCCAATAGCAAATGTTTTGGAATTTACATGCTTATTGTTTTTGTTTGCACTGCAACAACACACACACACAAAAAAAACTACCCAGAAGATGAACTTGATAATGTTTCTCACTGAACTCAAAAATTGACTGGACAAAATGATTGGCACCATGTCAAAATAGTAAGAAATAAATGCTTTTTAAGCAAGTGATGCTCCTGTATTTTGTATTTAGACACACCTGTGGCAAGTAACAGGTGTGGGCAATATAGTAATAACAATTGCAACCAGTTAAAATGGAGAAAAGTTGACTCAACCTTTGTGTTGTGTGTCACACTGAGCGTGGAGAAAGGAAAGAAGTGTAAAGAGTTGTCTGTGGATTTAAGTGAAAAAAATGTGGAAAAACATGGACAATCTCAAGGCTACAAGTCCTTCTCCAGAGATCCTAATGTTCCTGTGTCCATCATCATCAAGAGGTTTACAGCTCATGGCACTGTAGCTAACCTCCCTGCATGTGGACAGAAGAGCAAAATTAATAAAAAAATTACAATGAAGGATTGTTTGAATGGTGGATAAAGAACCCAGATTAACTTCTAAACAAACAAACTGATCTGCAGACACAGGATACAACAGTGTCAGCTTGCACTATCCATCACCGTCTGAATGAAAAGAGACGTTATAGTAGGAGGACAATTCAATAATTTTGCCAAAACCTATGTGACAAAACCACAATCTTTCTGGGAGAACGTACTGTGGACAGATGAGACAAAAATAAAGCTTTTTGGTAAAGGACATCATGGCACTGTTTACAGAAAAATAAATGACGCCTTCAAAGAAAAGAACACAACCCCTACAGTCAAACATGGTGGTGGTTCAAAAATGTTTTGGGGTTGCTTTACCACCAGAGGTCTTGGGTCTTCCAGTAGAACAATGACCCAAAACACACTTCAAAAAGCACTCAAAAATAATTAAAAACATAGAGCTGGAGAGTCCTGATCTGAATCCCAAAGTACAAGAGACGTCTCAAAACAGCAGTTGGGAGTAGGCTTCCTTTAAATATGAATGACCTGGAGCAGTTTGCAAACAAAGAGTGATCCAAAATTCCAGTAGAGAGGTGTAAGAAACTAATTTATAGTTATAGGAAGAGATTGATTTCAGTTATTTTTACCAAAGGGGGTGCTACCTAATTATTAGGTTGAGGGTGCCAATAATTTTGTCCAGTGCATTTTGTTGGATCTGTGTGAAATTGTATCAGATTTTACTTTTCTTGTCTGTTTTTTTGCGTGTTCCAATGCAATCAACAAAAATAAATAAACATGTGAGTACCAAAGCATCAATTCTGAAAGAAGGGCTGCATTTTCTGACAGAATTACAAGTGTGCCGATATTTTTGGCCATGACTGTAAGTGTGTGTGCCTTCATGTGTATTGAGGAGCTGTTCTTTTCACTAACATTTAAAGCCAGCAGAGACAGTTTTATATACTGTTCTGTATTACCACATTGCATAACTAACAGATTAAAGTAAATCATCTTAAAGAACTAATTAATTCACACTGTTCTGCCATTAGCTGAAGGTGTGCAGGAATTATTAGGAATTATTAGCACACGCTTCAACACATTTAACGTTCTGGCATTTAGTGTGTATGTACGTGTGATATGATGCACCTGGCTATAATTGCTCTAAGGTTTAACTAACATATAGGGTAAATCTATAAAAAACAACAGCTAACCTTTAATCATGATGAGTAAATCCCCAAGAATAACAAGCACGCAGTAATAGAGTTGCTATATTTCATATTAACATACAGCTCCTGTTCATTCATTATGGTATGCATAAATCAGCCTGTTGATGCAGTACTGCATGCATACATTCTTTCAGTACTCAGCAGGCAAGGTTGATTTGCTGCATGGACAACAAATGACAATTTTCACAAGACAACACAACCGTGGAGTTTATAAATTAATGTATGCAGGATTTACATAAGAACAGGCCATTTACGAAATGATGAAACAAACCTTAGACACTTTTCACTCCACCAAGCATCAGATTGCAACCTAATCCACGCCAAGACATCGCTATATATATACACACACACACACACATAGATAAAGAAAAGCCTGTAAAGAAACAGAAAAGAGAACTCACCGCAGAGCAGCTGCATCCAGGCGCACGTCTTGTACACGGTGGCGGTGTTGCAGAAGAAGAAAAGCGCCATGCAGGCGATGCAGCTCAGGATGAGCACCATGGAGAGCAACACGAAGAAAAAGGCGGCCTTGAAGGCGCCTGATGGCATGAAGCTTAAGTCGGAGAACGTGCCCCGGCAGCTGAGCTCGCGGTTCGAGCTTCCCTCCCCCATGCAGTAGTGGAAGAGGCCGAAGTAGCCAGCGTACGGCGTGTTCACGCTGTCGCCTATCCAGTAGGGCTGGAGAAACACCACCACGTTAATGATGGCGAAACAGATGGTAAAGATGGCCCACAGCACGCCGATGGCCCGCGAGTTGCGCATATAGTTGTCGTGATAGATCTTGGAGGCTTCTTGCGAGGGCAGCATGATTTAATGTTTCTTGGTTTCTCTTTTTCTCTCTCCCTCTCTCTCTCTCTCTCTCTCTCTTGCGCTCTCTCTTCTTTTAGCACTCTGGATTTCCCACCTTTGATACGATCTCCCCAACGTCTATATCTCCCCCTATCTGCCCTGCTGGGTTCCCTCAAAAATGCGTATCCGGGGGCCGAAGACAAAACGACAAACCAGACAAGATCAGAATTACAGTTCGACTCCGATTCATCAACGTTGCTTTCTTGTATTTGTTCTACATCACACCCGATCGTCAGATTATTATGGGCAGTGTGATTCGGTGATGCCGGTACTGTGGGAAAATGAACAAAAAATGAAGTATATCCCAGTCCAATTCCTTTCTTCCTCCTCCGCGTTCCGTGCAAAAGAAGCAGCTAAAACGAAAGAAATCACATTGCAGAAAAAAATAAGAAAAAAAATTAAGAAAAGAAAAGAAAAAGAGGACCTCAGTTATGAAGAACGACAAGCCGCTTGTATTTAGTCGGCGATCAGAGCAGTCGGTGTGCTGATGCTGTACCTGGATCCGCTTTGGCTCCCATTAGATCAGACGCTTCGCGAGATGCGGTGATTGAAAGCTGGCCGCAGACTTACACAGCACGGCAGCGCGCGCGCCAGGCGTCGCTCATTCTCACTCACACCAGATACCGACCTACAAACCGAAGGTGACGCCTGCGCGCGCGAGATATAACGACTCGAGAGGGCGACGAATGGCGCGATGTACACACAGAGGATGCCAGAAATCCGCTTTGGCGATGCTTTCCTCTTCCTCCTCCTCCTCTTCCACACACACACACACACACACACACACACACACACACACACACCGCTATTCCCCCGTTTTCCGTTGCCTCCTCCTACTGTGTCTCTCCACTGCGCGCTCACAGTCTCCGGGACGGCGCGCGCACTCTCGCATTATCATATTGCAGAAACAAACGGTTGTTTTAGACGCTTCACATGAACAACTAGTTCGCCTTTACTCTATTTAGATGACTTGTTACTTTTATTTATGCGACTTTTCGAGTTATATGGGATTTCTTTTCAATCTGTTTCCACAAAAGTACAACATTGTTTAGAATATTTCTGCAGAATTACATTTTCCCTTCCCTTGTACTAAGAAAAGCAAACCTTCTGGAGCATGACAATGCACCTGCACACTATGCAAGTCCCATTAAGATATGGTTTATATGAGTTGGACTGAAAGATCTTAAGGGGCCTGCTATAGTGCTTAAACCTCAATCCTGCTGAACACCTTTGAGAAGAATTGGACAGCACCCCATCCTCCTCACGTCACCTACATCAGGACCCGACTTTACTCTTGTGGCTGAATTAACACGAATGTGCATAATCACACTCAAAAGTCTTAACAACATAAACTCAAAAGAGTGGAAGTTATTATTAAAGCAAGTGAGGACTAAATGTGGAATGGATGTTCAAAAAGCAAATATGAATCTAATGATTGGGTGTCCACAAATTTTCCTCCATGGAGTGTATAGGTTTTTATATGCAATGCATTTATTGCAAATTGTGCTTTTAAAATCTGGCTTTCATTGCTGATGAATATTTGCTAAATATTTCTGTTGATTTGTGTCTTTAATAAGTTTGCTTAGACAGGCAGTGTCAAATTATTAATTTTCCATGCATGTATGTATCCAGGAATGTAGCATGCTACAGTGACTGCCACATACACCATCAATGTACAAATTAGGGCTTTTCACTTTGTGGCTGTCTCTGTATTGCCTGAAGTCAAGTTTTAGAAACTGTGCAGTATACTGAAATTAGACATTGAAAATGTGCACACCACTGCCCCTTTTCATGGAAAAGCCCTGTCCCTCCATTAAACTGGAATTCATTTCCATCTTACCAAAAAGCAGGAGTGTAGCAATTTAGCTAATGTAGCAAGCAATGGAAATATATTGAAGCAGCCCACTTAAAAATAGCTAGCTATAAGCTGAAGTATAGGCTTTGGAGTCCATTTTTAAACATAGGAGAATGTAGATAGATCCAAGTTCGACCCCAGTACTTATGTTAGTGGAGTCTATTTGTGAAGGTAGAGTAGGAGAACCACTCACACAGGAAGATAATGAGACTCTTGGCAGTTCTTGTAGCTCATAGTTTTTAAAGCTTTTATGCAAATACCTTTAATGTTCACATGGTGTTCTATGTACAGTGGTCTGAAAGTGTACACCACTTAAAATAGCTTTATATGATGTAGCCAATCAACAGTGAGAATAAGGTACTGAAAAAACTATTTTAGACTCTTGGCTTTGCTGCGAGTTGAATCCTATCTGGATCATTTTTTTCTAATGTTTCAGTTTATCTGCTGGATACAATGACCATACCATACTAGATCACTATAAATTATACATAGTTACTGACAGTTCATCAACACCCCACAACACTCCTTCACTTACCTTTGTCACTTCTTCTTATTGCTTTCCTGCCAGCACCAAGCTCCAAGGGTTGTCTTAAAGAAGACTTAATGTATGTCCTAATTAACTTTATTGGATCACATCAATACGAGGACAATGAATCACACTTAGTATAAATAACTCAAGGGGCAGTGAAATACCGTTTTATACAATCAGTTCTTGCAATTATTGCAGCAGGGCTAATGGCTGCCTCTCATGGTACTTTTGTATTGCAGTTTTATCGATAGCAATAGGCCCAAATATCCTTTACATACATATGTGAAATACGTTACCCAGGCTATGGGCAATGACATGCAAATATGAGTCTTAATATCGCAGTCTATTGGTGATTTGGTTATACAAATAGTCATGTCTTATTCCCTTTTTAGATCAGATCGAATGGGATTGAGCAATCCGAGGTGAGGCAGATCTTTCTGCACTTCATTGTGCCTTGTCTGGAATTACAGCCCAACTCTGTCAAATGTTGATTTTGACAAAATAATATAGGCTTCAAATTTTTAGAACTTTTTACATTTTATTGCATGGTTTTTTATTTTATTTATTTATTTATTTTTTTATAAGAATATAACAGGTGAGGCTTTGCCCCATCACTGCCTCACCTGCTGGTTTCTGATATATACCAATTCTTCAGTGCAGGAGTTTTAAAAATGTGTTTCTTTATAATGGGGTTACTTTTTTATGTGCTATTTTTGTATTTGTCTCTGTACGATTAATGCATTTGCTTTTTTGCCTAAATATCAACCTCATTGTTGTATGAATATAACCTGTGCTGGGCCAAGGCGTTGATAATCCGAGAGAAAGCGTGACGTGTGATTGGCCGTATGACGTCAAATATGAGGAAGTGCCGATCACGTGAGCGTCTCAGTTTCCTGTTTACTACTCACTGCCGTTGCATGACTGGATCTCGGATTGCACTGCTGAACAGCCGGATTTTTTTGCTGCAGGAGGACAGAGTTACTTTCCTGTGGGATATTTGACCACAGTTTCTATTCTGCCACGGAAAAACTAATGTAAATCGCTTGGCAGCATTAAGTTTCTAATTAGAAAATGAAGACGTGACATTGAAGAACGTGAGTAGGCCGGGAGTCCTCAGGATTTCCTAAGCGTGGCGTGGGTTATTCTCCCGGGTTTGTGGTGTGGGAATGTTCATGTGGAGAAAATATGAGTCGAGCTGAAGCGTCGTGCTCAAGCAAAGCCGCAGAGCAAAGCCGCCGTCTGAACGAACATATTTGACAGTTTGCTAGCTTTGTGTGTGTGTGTGTGTGTGTGTGTGTGTGTGTGTTTTGTCTATCGCTCTCTGTCAGTGAGAGTATCGATTCCACAGAGTTAGAATGAGCTCTTAATAGAAATAGAAAGAGGAGTGTGTGTGTGTGTGTGTGTGTGTGTGTGTGTGTGTGTGTGTGTTTTGGCTATCGGTCGCTGTCACTGAGAGTCTCTAGTTAACTAGCTCGCTCGGCTAGTTAACGGACCAGTAGTGTAGAGGAGGGTTCAGCTCGCCGGTACACTGAACTCTCGACGTCTCCCCGGCTCCGGCCCCTTAAAGCGGGCGGTGAGGAAGAAGCTGGCCGGGAAGGGATGGCCTGGAGGCGGCTCCCGGTCTCACGGAGCGGCGCTGTTTGAGGGTGGTCGAGTTCGCATCGAGCACGAGGCGACGGGCCGCGGCGCGATGATGGCCACCGGCAGCATGAGCGCTTTTGGGGCGACGGCGCGGAAGAGCGAGGACATAGCGGATCTGATCGACCTGTTTTCCAAGACTCAGTACAGAGCGAAGGAGGTAACCCCACAGGTAAGATCAAGGGTGTGCAAAAGCATCTGTACATTCTGCATACCATTTACACACTGAATCTCAAGCAGAAGGCAAATCAATCTTGATTTATTTACAGAGAACCTTTAACACGTCCAAAACCCAAATTGCTTTCCAGATCAACCAGAGCACATGAACGAGTTAGGGATAAACATATACTATCACTGACACCAGATAGTTTAATCCAGAACATGATGATGGTCTATAGATAACACTTGCTATGGCATTTACACTCGTAACGACAAGTGTAAAAATATACACTGTCTGTAGATGACCCACTTAATACAAGCATCAAGATATATGCAGTCTAACACCCAATATACTATTTACACATTTGGTACCATCAGTCACAAGTGACACACATGATACGAGTCAACATTTATCTTAGTGAAGAAAAGTGATGGTAATCATGTGGCCACTTTCATCACTGGCAAGGATATTAGGGTTTTACCATCCACATCCACATACTTCAATGAAAGTTTTGTTTGCACAAGCTTTACAGTGTTTTATTAAGGAACTATCATTCTCGGCATCTCGTGATTTTAAGCTGGCAGTGGGAGCTCAGTGGTTAAGGCTCTGGGTTACTGAACAGAATGTCATGGGCTCTTGGGCCCTTGAGCAAGGCCCTTAACCCTCTGTGCTCCAGGAGGTCTGTATCATGGCCGACCCTGCGCTCTGGTATATGCAAAGAAAAAACTTCACTGTGCTGTAATGTATATGTGACAAATAAAGGCTATTTTGATTCTTCTATCAATGTAAAAAACAATCCCACAAAAGTACATAAAACCGAGCTGATTTCAGGATGATCTCACACAAACAATACATTCTTCTTTACTACATCTTCCTTCCTAAAACGAATATCATTTCTGCAGCTACACACTACAATGCCCAGAGTGTGTACTGTGTTTAATCCTTGTGGTGTTCACAGGTGGAGAGAATAGAGAAGCGATGCTTGGAACTGTTCGGCCGTGACTACAAGTACAGTGTGATTCAGAACAGCAATGGCGAGGTGTGTGGTCACTACCCTCATCACATCGTTTACCTGGAGTACGAATGCAGTGAGGCCAATAAAGAAAGGTAAGAAAGCTTTAGACACTTATAGTCTGTGTATGTTGTTTATGTAATGGATATGACGCTTTTATTTATTTAATTAGGTTTTTTTTTTTTTTTTTATGTTTTTAAAATTTACTTTAGTTTGGTATTGTATTTAGGAGTTTTTTGAATTGGTTAATCGTGGTTGGTCATTGGTCATGGAAAATGTCGAGTGTGAATTTAAGGTGCTTTAGTGCAGTAGTACCATAAATTTGCATGAAATGATATGTTGGCTGCAGTTTGTTGGCCTTTTTTGCAAATCGAACATTTCAAGCTGGCAGCCAGGAATGTCTTATAGGTTCTTTCCAGTTTCTGTACTCTGGGGAATCTGGGAATACAGAGATGTCTGGCTTGCCATTTTTGGAAACACATTTCCAAATTTATAAACATGTAAACTACCAGTCAAAAGGTCACATTCTTTTTTTAGTGTTTTTTTTTTCTTTCTTTAATTTTATTATTTTCATCACTGTACAACCCTGAAGACATCCAAACTATTTTACAACATGTATAGAATTAAGTCGTGCAAAGTAGTTACATTTTAATTTTAATGACAGCTTGGAAACTCTTGGAATAGTTCTCTGTTTACAGGTTTGAATGATCAAAAGTAAATTTGTGAGATTTTCCTTGCCATCTTAATGTGCTTCAGACCACTAGTTGTCTTGTGCAGAGTAAGGGTGGGTTTAGAATCAATTCCATATTATCACAAGAAACACTCAGTTAAGTAATAAGAAAATATATTGCCAGTCATTACTTTGAGTCAATAATTAAAAAAAAATATCAAGAACTTAAATGTATTCTCAAGTGCAGTCGCCAAAACCAATCAAATACTTTGATGAAACAGGCTCTCATGAGAACTGTCCCATAAAAAAAAAAGAGCTACCTCTGCTGCAGAGGACACGTTTATTAGAATAGACACATTCAGAAATAACCAATATACAATTAAAGTGGCAGACATGTATCAATATCCACTATTCAGAGGAGACTGCGTGAGTCAGGCCTTAAATTTCGACAAAGAAACCATTACTTTGGATAAACAGCAAGCAGAAAAAACATGCTTGGGGCCAAGAAATACCAGGAATTGACATTTAGATCAGTGGGAAACTTTCCTTTTTGATCAGTCTAAATTTGAGGACCACTATGTCTTTGTTTGGTATAAAGAGGCTGTAGGAATGGTTCCTGAATGTGTGGTGCCCAATGTGAAGCAAGGAGGAGGTATGGTGGTGTGGGGGTGCTTTGCCAATGATGTTGTTGGTGACTTAGTCAAATATTGAGGGCATATTTAACCAGCATTGTTTCCATAGCTCTTTGCGGTGACGTGCCACCCCATCTGGTTTGTACTTAGTGGAACATCATTTGTATTTAAACAAGACGGTGACCCCAAACCTCTAGGTTACGCAAGAGTTATTTGTTCAAGAAGGCGCATGATTGAGTGCTACATCAGATGATCTTGCCTCCAAAATTTAAATCCAAATAAAATTTGTTTTGTGATCAGTTAAAAGAAAGAGAGTGTCAGAAAAGCAAGTACTCAACTTTGGGAAGATTTTTGGAAAACCATTATAGTTGAGAGAATGTCAAGAGTGTGCAAAACTGTTATTAAAGCAAAATGGGGCGACTTTGAAGAACCTAAAATATTGAACATATTCTGGGTTATTTAACATGGTTTTGTTCACTATTTATATTCCATATTTATGTCATCATTTTATTGCCTTTAGTATTAATATACAATGTTAAAAACACAAAAAACTACGAAAAAAAAAATTGAATAAAAGGGTGTGTCCAAACCTCTGACTGGTCATGTATATACATTAAATTATGATTCACTTAGCTCAAATTCGCCAAGAATATTCCGTAGACACTTTCACAACCTTTTACCGGACAGTTCTATGTGCTGCTATAAACAATTTAACCAGATAAATAATATTACTTATAATAAGGAGAGGGAAAGGTAGAATAAAAATAGACTCCCTACACACCTTTAATAATAACAGAAAGTATTTCTAGGGTTGGGCGTGTTGGGATTTGTCACTTTCTCGTTCTCTCCTGGTGTTCTTTGTCTGACAAACTGTGTTGTATTCTCAGCATGGATTAATAAATGAAACATTTTTTTAACAGGATAGACTGTGCTTGGGTGCTTGTCAGTATGACTAGGCACAGAGCCAAAATGCTACCTATTTGAAGGAAACTTTGCTTCAGAATGATAGTGCCTTATTACTCTGTAATGTATACTTGCAGCATTACGTTGCTGTCATGTCATCCGTACTGTTGCTGCTTAGGAAAAAAAATACGCTCTCTGTGTATTGTCAGTGCTTGTGGGTTACAGTTTCATAACTCTAGCTGGGATTTAAAATCTGGTTTTAGATGCCACAAGAACTAGCTGTTGTACATTGACCACTCATTTTGTAACAATAGTGTAGAATTTCACTAAATGTAATGTAAACTGTAATTGAGCCTTGTACTTGTACAAAGATTATATGTTAAATATTATTGTGTGCTTCTCTATTATATGCACATTTCTAGAGCAAAACATTTATATATATATATATATATATATGACTTTAATTCAGATCAATAAAGTAATGTTTTTGTTTAAGTTAGCTACTTAATATTAGAAAAATAACACTATATTGTAGATTATTATCTAGCAAAAGTATGCTGTGAAAATGAATTGCATGGATTGTTTGGTGTGTCGGGGTATAATACAAATCAAAAATGGCTGATTGGAATTCTATTTTTTTTTTTCAGAATCGGTTAACCATTAACATCCCTAATAAAGGGATGATTTATTATGTTTATAAATCATCATAATATAGATTGAGCGATAAGTCTAGAATTATTATTTTATTATTTTCTATAGAATTATTGCTTTGTTTTTCTTTCTAAGAACATTTGAGGCACACTAAAAAGGTTGCCGACTGTTGACCTCCTTGTTGTTTGCTTGGCTTGGCTGCTGTCCAGGTGTTGCTTGTGCACATGGTCAGCAGGGTCAATCTAAGTGCACTGTAGATACTTTTCAAGTTCATTTCTCTTTATCATGTTTGTTTGTTTGTTTGTTTTTTTTTTTTTGATGAAAGGGTTTCATTCAACTAATGACTCTAACAAAATACTTTCTTCCCTCTCTAGTTTTGAGAGTACAGTGCAGATCAACAAGTTGCAGGATCTGGTGAACCGCAGTAAGATGGCAAGATGTAGAGGAAGATTCGTCTGTCCAGTTATCCTCTACAATGGCAAGGTACAACTACATGTTCCTGAAAGGAAGTGCTCTGTAAAGGAAATTTTTGAAAATAACTATTTATTGTAAACATGCTTAATTTACACTGGCTGAGTGCACACACACACACACACACACACACACACACACACACACACACGCGCTGGTTTATTTGTATATCATTTATCTGTTGAGTGCAAATCTATATTTGTGCTCTGTTGTAGCATGTGTGCCGGTCATCCACTCTGGCAGGCTGGGGGGAATTGTATGGACGCACTGGCTACAATTACATCTTCTCAGGTACAGTATCGCTACACAAGTCTTCTCTCTGTGAGTCCTCTGCAGTATGATCCATTTCATTTCTCACATCTTCCAGCTGCCTACTCTGTGCATTTCATCTAGTGCAAGAAACCCGGAAAGACGCTGACTCTTCCTTTCCTTATCATAAAGTAATTACGTGAGAAAAAATCCAAAATGGAAAACTTAATCCAAATCTCTCTTAGTGGTCTGGTTTTATTGGGGTAATATGAGGTGTAGGTGGCAGTTAAAAGCAGTATGAAAATGAATCAGTCATTGAGAGATTTAAAGTTGAATTGTCTAAATATATCCATTATGTTAACAGTGCTTGAACATCACATGATACACTGCTTTGTGAACAGCACTGTGTTAGGGAACTAAAACTAGCACTCACAAAGTCACAAGATTTTTTTTTTGTGCTTCTTTTTTTTTTCCCCACAGGGGGCTCTGATGACACATGGGCAGAATCTGAAGAAGTCCCAGAAGATGATTCTGCTGTCCGGTAGGAGCACTAAACACATTTCTTTTGATTGTACAGAAATGTTTAGTTCCCCTTTTTATTCACACCTGCCTTCACCTAAAGCAGGGGTCGGCAACCCGCTGCTCCGGAGCCGCATTCGGCTCTTTCATCCCTCTTCTGCGGCTCCCTGTGGCTTTGGAAAATAAATAATGAGTATTTAATTAAAATGTATTTTATTTTATTTTGTTAGTTTTTAAAATGTAATTCTAAATTTGAAGATTTTGGTGATCTTGTAAAATCTAAATAAAACATATTAAAGTTTTTTGTCGCTCTTCATATGCGTCACAACCACTAATGTGCGACACCCACCGGCACGCGACTTCTTAAACTTTGGTTGACGGCACACAGAAGAGGACGCCATTTTTAGTTTGCTGCCGGTGGATAATTTATGCGTTCTTTTCATAAATACAAGATGGACTCAAATAGACATTGAGTATTTTACTTGAAAGTAACCTTCAACCCAATGTCTTTTTTTAAGGAGTTCAAATTTTTTTTGTTGCATGCAGAAATGTAATTTCATTTTTTCTGCAGTTCATTGATTTCATAATTGCAACACAATACAAGAAGGACTCAAATAGACATTGAGTATTTTACTTGAAAGTAACCTTCAACCCAATGTCTTTTTTTAAGGAGTTCAAATTTTTTTTGTTGCATGCAGAAATGTAATTTCATTTTTTCTGCAGTTCATTGATTTCATAAATGCAACACATTATGGTTTGATTTTACATAGCATAAAGGCAAAAAAAAAAAAAAAAACCTTACATGTAGTGTTATTTCAATTTAAACATCAAAAGGGTTTTGTGGCTTCCAGTGTTTTCTTTTTTGTGGGAAACAGGTCCAAATGGCTCTTTGTGTGGTGAAGGTTGCCGACCCCTGACCTAAAGGGACCTATTTTTGATGTATATTTTTTATGAAGTTATACTTTTAACATGTAAAAACTTTAGGCTTTAATATAAGGCGGTTAAACTGGATGTTTAACTGACTTTGCAATGAAACTATATATTGGGGATGGCTTGAATGTATTTATTTATTTATTTGTTTGCTTGTTAAAATAGATCATTTCTAAGTTTCTCTCTAATTCCTTTAGCTGCCATTTCCCAAGCACTCGCCCATCAGGCCAGAGCTCTCAACATGTGCTTACACGGGCTAATGTGCTTACGCTAATGCATGTAAATGCTGCCAGCCTCTTTGTAATGCTTCTGTTGTCACAGGGCAGTGTCACATTCAGAGTAAAGCATATAAGATTTCACAACAGACTGCAATTTGCTTGCAATTCTGTGACCGATTTATTCAATGTCAGCGTCGATAATCTCACATTTTTGAAAGGCATTGAAATGTTATCAATTTAATGTTTCTTAAATTTATTTATAAACTTCTCGAAGAGAAATTACCACAATTTTTAAATAATAAGTTCAATGTTAATGAAAGTTTTTCTTAGCTCATCATCATAATCATTTTGATTAGCTCTCGTACAGTAGTGTGCAGGAACATTGTTTTCATATAAAGGTGCTTAAAATTTTTTATATATATATATATATAAAAGCTATATATATTTTGGATATCACATGCATATTATTGATATCAAGTATCAGAAGAAGGATACTGTTCTTTCTTGTTATCAGATGCACGACATGGCCTTTCCCCTTTGGACTTGTTTTCTGATTTGGCTTTTTTTGGTTTTCAGATATTTGATTTTCATTTAACTCTTTGTCCCCTGTGTAAGTTTTTTTTTATGATTACTCTTTATTTATTGCCTTCATGGTTTATGCCTACATGCAGAAATGGTGATTCACAGCTGTTTGATAAAGTGAGGGGTTCAGATATTAAGCTGCTGAAGTATCTGTCTGTGCGCTACATCTGTGACCTCATGGTGGAGAATAAGAAGGTCAAGTTTGGCCTCAAGTGAGTACAGTTTAAGTGGATTCTCATGCTTTCACATTGTCACACACACACACGACTCTAAAACATGACTCCCTGACTAAAAGTTGTACATGTCTGAGTGGCTGTTTCATTCACAATCACCTTTGTTTTATTTCTATGAGAACATATGTAATGAATGTAAAGGGGTATAAATATATTTTTCTGTCTATTTCTGTCTTTAGCGTCACCTCCTCTGAGAAGGTAGACAAGGCGCAGCGGTATGCAGACTTTACCTTGCTCTCCGTGCCTTACCCAGGTACACGCCCTCTCTGTCTCCACATAAAGTTCTAACACGTGGTGTCGAGTAGAAACCATGTCAGATTTTGTGTTTTGATTTCAGGGTGTGAGTTCTTTAAGGACTACAAAGACAGAGACTACACAGCAGAGGGACTGGTTTTTAACTGGAATCAGGTACAGCCAGTCACGTTCCTTCAGTTTATTTCATTTATTGAAGTGGTCCCTAATCTGTTAGTATCACGAACCAGTTTCACGGGATGGGGGTTGGTGGGGTGGTGTCAGTGCAATAAAGAGCATATCATTTTACTATTATAATATGTATGATAATTATTAATTTAATTACATGTTCAATAAACATTCAATGAGCCAATGGGAGCTTATTTATTAATGCATTGGGAAAACAAATGTGACTGAAACAAGTGTAGGGAAGTGGCATAGAAGAAAAAATAAATCAGACTGCAAAAGTCATTAACAAATAATTTTTTTTTGATTGGTTTTATTCTTGCTCTGTGGCACGGTACCCAGCATTAGGCGACAAACTAACACAATACTAAGCAAGTAATTTTGCGTAAAGAATAACAAAAGTACAGACCGCTTTTATAGTTTAATGTATTGGGTTAGCAAATATGTTCATTGCCAATATGTATTTTGCCCCCAGGACTTTGTGGATGCTCCCTTGACAATCCCTGCATGCTTCACAAAGAACCTGAACATTGACTGGAGTGAATATCAGGTAAACACACTCTTGCTAATGCGAACGTTTTTCTGCACAATTCATTAAGTGCCACAATCATATTGCATTCAAGGCTGTTTTCTCTGCAACACACCGACAACCCCTTCTCTCCCCAAGCCCCATTTTCTTTTAAAAATCGTATTGCCCTCTGCTGGAAGATTATGAAACGACAATCACTAATTGATATCTGTGTTATTGCTACTTAGTTTAATGCTTCTGCAGAGAACCTTTGATTGCTGCAAGAAATGCTGCTTCTCCCCACATTTTACACATTAAATGTATCATTAAAGCTTAACAACAGAGCCAAACAAGAAGCCAGTGGGACACTTTCAGGACAGGAATTTATGCATTTTAAAAACTATTGACACTTATTTTTTATTATTATATTTAAATTGTCACACATGGGCTTAGACGATTTAAAGCTGTGCTAATTACCCTAACCTGACCTGTTTAGATTAGACTCTTAACCACCAAGGTGGACTTGGTTTAAAATGAAAAAACAAATAAATATTCATTCTCTATTACATTCTATTAACAAGACAGGAATAAAAAGCTTCACAAATTTATGCAGGGTGAACATGATGGTGCAGATTCCAGTTGTATTTTCGATGGCATAGATTATGCCATGCTCTGACAGTCTATTCCAAGATTGAAGCTTTTATAGGAGGCAACAACTAATGGTTGAATCTGTTTATTTGTTTATCTGTTTTACACTTAAGCACATAATATGGGTGGCAAAAAGTATATGAAAATTAAGTGTGGCAGAAGTATTTTTGGAATTAAATTTGGCTTAAAGGTACAGTGTACATGTTTCAGCTAATTAGCTACTGTTTAAATCATTTAAAACAGTTATGTGGCTTTATTTTGTTGTATGTAGCACCAGGGTTCTGGATGAACGTTGTCTCCTTTCACTGTGTACTGCGTCATCTAGATAGGGATGAAATGACAATAAAAGCTTCTTGACTTGAAAACTTTATAATAGTTGGTGAAAGTAGGCAATTTCCCACTGAATGTGTTGCTTGGCTTTGTATTTGCATTTCTTCATATCTTCATTAATGGGGAGAAGTGTAATGCATGTACGAAGTATTCCATTTATTTACTTGCTGATACCTGCCCTTCTGTTTCTCTCAGTCATGGGACTTGGTGCAACAGACGCAGAATTATCTGAAGCTGCTTCTGCACATCATCAACAGTGATGGTATTTACATAGAAACATTCACTATATCTTAAGCTATTTTACAGATAACTTATCTGTTACTGTGTACGCTTGTTCCATGTGTAGAAAATACACTGTTTATCAAACGATAGTTTGACTAGAGAGGATTGTCATGTTAACTGTGTGTGTGTGTGTGTGTGTGTGTTGCAGATGAAAGTGGTTTATTGGTGCATTGTATATCAGGGTGGGACAGAACTCCACTCTTTGTGTCACTCCTCAGACTCTCACTGTGGGCTGTGAGTATTTATTTGTATAAATTCCTCTGTTCCTATCTTGTTTCTCTCTCTCTCTCTCTCTCTCTCTCTCTCATTTTGACATGCTACTCTCTTTTCCATGTGTAGTACGTGTATTCATTTTTCCCTATGTTCCTCTTTTATTTGTTGTCTGTAGACATATTATTTGTAAGTTTTCAAATCAGTTTGTCAGTTTAAAATGCTAAGAAAATGTGTTGGTGTTTAAAATGGCATAGGATGGTGCTGTTCATGCAAGCCTGGAACCAGCTGAGATACTATATCTGACCATCGCTTATGACTGGTTCCTCTTTGGGTAAGAGCTATATTTTTTGCTTCCTCATTTGCAAAATGTGGTGGTGATGAATGCAAGTGAAAATTAGTTGAGCTGAGTTTACAGTATCGGTAGGGAAACGGTGCATTCTTCGTGAACTGGCATTTCAAATACTGTAGCATTCATATTATGTGCTATCTACTTATTTGTTTGTTTATGGTTGCAGTGAGTCATTAACAAGTTTAAAGTAGACAACAAAATCAATAGTCTTCAGGCTCCAAGAACTGCAGAAATATAAAATAGTATTTTTTGATCAATGTATCTAAAAGTGGCATTTATTTTACCTTAATTATACCTTGACAAATTTGCTTGCAAAATATAACCAGGCCATATGCAGATGGATTCTAACAAAAAAAGCAAACACTGATGGAATTATTTAAATGGTTTCTGTTACTGCTTTCGTGCGGTTAGTGGAATCTGGTGATATACCATTATCTTCTGAGTTATATCTTTTTTTTCTGTGATATTTGAGCTTATTAAAACATAACCACTGATAGAGGGCCAGATAAAGAACAAATTCTTAACAGTGCATCTGGAAAGTATTTACAGCACTTTTTCTACATTTTATGTTACTTATTCAAAATTGGATTAAAGTAATTATTTTTTTAAAAATTCTACTAGCAATACCCCATAATGACAACATGAAAAAAGTTTCCCCAGATATGTGCCTCAATACGATCCTGTTTAGGAGGTTACAGACAATTTCTTGGACTTGGTTAGGTTTGTGCTCTGACATGCACTGTTAACTGTGGGATATTCTGTAGACAGGTGTGTACCTTTTCAAAACATGTCCAATTAACTGAATTTACCACAGGTAAACTCCAATCAAGTTGTAGAAACATCTCAAGGATGATCAGTGGAAACAGAATGCACCTGAGCTCAATTTTAAATGTCATGGCAAAGGGTGTGAAAACTTTTGTACATGTCATTGTTTTTTTTTTTTTATTATTTGTAATAAATTAGCAAATATTTTAAGAATTTCTTTCACGTTGACATTATGGGGTTATTGTCTGTAGGATTTTGAAGAAAAATAATTAATCTATTTTGGAATAAGGTTCTAACATAATGTGGAAAAAGTGAAGTGCTGTCAATACTTTCCAGATGCACTGTGTACTAGTGGGAGTTGCACCCTTTCCCATGTGTACTGGTAGTGATATAATCCCATATTATATTTACAGTACAGACCTAAAGCTTATATATATTATATATACAGTACAGACCAAAAGTTTATATATATTATATATACAGTACAGACCAAAAGCTTATATATATTATATATACAGTACAGACCAAAAGTTTGGACACACCTTCTCATTTAAAGAGTTTTCTTTATTTTCATGACAATGAAAATTGTAGAGTCACACTGAAGGCATCAAAACTATGAATTGTGGAATTATATACATAACAAAAAAGTGAACTGAAAATATGTCATATTGTAGGTTCTTCAAAGTAGCCATCAAGAGAATGCCAAGAGTGTGCAAAGCAAAAGGTGGCTACTTTGAAGAACCTACAATATGACATATTTTCAGTTGTTTCACACTTTTTTGTTATGTATATAATTCCACATGTGTTAATTCATATTTTTGATGCATTCAGTGTGACTCTACAATTTTCATAGTCATAAAAATAAAGAAAACTCTGTGAATGGGAAGGTGTGTCCAAACTTTTGGTCTGTACTGTACATCTAGGTTGCTAAAAAATACTTTACTCAAAAAATACCCACTTTTTTCAACACCAGTTAATTGTTGTATTTGATATTTTGTTTAATTTTACTGCAGTCACATGCTGCCTGATCGTCTCTCTAAAGGGGAGGAAGTAAGTCTGAACATCACTATAAGCTAATCATCATTTCTTTTTTTTTTTTTTATCTTAATTTTAGAACATTCAGTTACTCAGAGATTTGATTCACAGTTTTTTTGTTTGTTTTTGTTTTTCTGGCAGATTTTCTTTTTTTGCTTCAATTTTTTGAAGCACATTGTGTCTGAGAATTTCTCAGTCATTAGGAAGCCGAGGTGAGTTTTTAACCCAGTGGTATGTTTTGCTTTTTAACATAATTATATTTAATATCTTGACAATTTGTATATGAGAAAATCATATTTATGTTCTGTATATAGACCAGCAGATAATGACACTTTTTCATTGAAGCTGCACAGTGTGTTCGGAATCACCTGTTTCTATATTAATTGTCTTTGGCTCATTTTAGGGCGTAAATGTGTACAGTCAAATGCTAATTTAGGTGGCGTGTGTGGAAATTAGGTCCTTTAATCAGGATGGAATCTGGACTCAACTATACTTATAAATAATATTAAATCTGACTTATTTCTGTTCATGAATATAAACTGTGCTCACACAATTACCTGCAGGTGTGGTTAGAAAATAGTAAAATAAAATTATTCAATTATAGATTTAAACAGTTTAATAAAAATGAAGGGACATACTGTCCATTTTCATTCCCTTTCTAAATTAAATGGCAGAAAGTGCTTATTTATTCATAGTTAACTTGAGGGGGAAAATAATTTACAAAAATTAGCTTTTCTGAAATCTAATTCCCCTCTCCATATACGTCTTCAGTTTTTTTTTTTTTTTTTTTTATCCTGGACTGCCCTGAATGTTTTCTTTTATGTTGACTTTTTACTAGTAGCGTTTTTTACTAGTAGCGTAACAGCTGCATCAATTATAGAGCTGTTTATGTAACTGAGGTGTAAAGTGGTATGAATGGATGTGTCCATCTGTTGGTGCATCATTCTGCACACTTAAATCTGTGCTCTTTCCCCTGTATCATGTAGGCTTAGTGTGTTTTTGTTTTAGTGACTTTGAGTACAGCTTTCTTTTATTCCCCATATTCTCCTTTCACTTGCTTCTTAATTATTTGAGTTTTTGAGTTTCATATTTTTTCACATTTTTTTCATCATACACATCATCTTTTTTTTATAGGAGGAAAAACTCTCAGTTCGCTGATTTCACAGTGGATGACCTTTGCCAGCTACGTACGTCTAATTCCTTATTTTCAGCCACTCGCTACAGAGGGTTTTTACCTGAAGATTTCCTTTCATTTTTATTAAAAAAAGAACGTTTTGGATCAAATTCTTGCTAGCATAGCGCATTGTGGAAAACTGTAGAAATTGCCTCAATTATTTGTTTTAAGTGGAATTACAAACCTTTAAACAAAATCCCCTCTTTTTGTTTCTCTCAGAGACCAGAGACAGAGGTAGTATGACCAGTTTGAGTAGCGATTTCTCATTAATCACTGAGGATACAGCTGCTCCCTCCAGTCTTTCTGCTGAGCCTGTGGACCTGATCTCTACCGGGTATTAATACTTTTTATTTTTTGTTTGCTTTCAGAATAGCCTGCTAGGTCGACACCCCAGTTAATGTTTTGAACGACCAAGGCTTCTACAAGTTTTGAATAATATTAATCTGTGTTTGCCTTCCACAGAAGGAAAGCTATGACCTCGTCTCCTCAAACCGTTCTTTGGAATCGCTCGGTCCCATTTGAGGAGCGACTACCTCATCCACTTGCAGAGGGCAGGACTTCCAGCTCTTCATCCTCCAACCAATCAGAGCATGGATTTATGCGTGCAGGCAGCAGCCCATTGGCTGTGCCAGAGAGGAGGTAAATTAATATGTCTGGATATGATGGTTGTCTTTTTTTTTATTTTTTTTATGTATATTATCTGATAGATTTTGTATCAATTTGACAAATGTATGCAGCAGTGTGTTTGTTCTGATGGCTGCATATAGTGAAATGCAGAGTGTATTGTTTGATGTTTATTAGTTTTCAAGCTTCGAACTGACTAAGCGTTTTCTATGTCTGAGTACGAGGAAAATTGTTTAGACCCCGTAAGAGCTTGGATCCCCTGGATGGTGGTGTGGTCTGCTTTGGCAACGTTCACCTATCACTGTTAGGACATCTTTTTGCCAGCAGAGGCCTCCACAACCTTAGGGGTTTGTCCAGGTGTACGAATGTGCACGACTGTAGTTTTTAATACATTTTGGTCCATTCATCGTTGAGTAACCAAATAACCTGGTCAGATGATGGGTCAGCAAAGTGATTCTGGGGGAGTATGCTAGTCATTAAAGTGCACAAGACCTTGACCTGGAACTAGACACAATTCAAGCAGAAATGTTCTATTGTTCAATACACATGTTGCTTATGGTGGTGCAGCTGGGAGCTTTCCTCACAACTTTGTTCAGTTAGGAGTACTGGGTACTCGGGGTACCCATGTTCGCCTTACGTTTTTGCCTTGACTTATACATTATATATATATATATATATATATATAAAATAAAAGATTCCAACAGTAAGATACATATGGATTTCTCTAAATAATAGACTTCTGACAGCTTCTGGCTAGATTTTGGAGCCCTTTCACTCTTCTCATCGCCCTGCTAGTGCTCCAACCCTCATTTCCACCCCAGCATCCTTTCAACCTATTTTTTTTTTCTTATTTCCCCACTTCCTTATCTTTGTAATTATGGTTTTCTGCTCCATCTTTGATCCATCTGCTGCAGTTTAGCCCTTATCTCGCTCTCTTTCTTGTTTTGATGTTCCTTGGCAATCATGTGAGAGACTTAATTGCAAGTGAGGCCTTTTCTCTGTGTTTCTGTGCCTTTCTTTCTTTTTCTAAGGTCCATGGTGGAGTATGCTCGTTCGGGGTCTTCTATATCTACAGAGTATGGTAGCTGGCAGATTGTCTCAGGCTGTGGAAGCATCCATGATGCAGCTTCTCTCCCTTTGGAGTCACTCCGTCCCTTCAGCTTCCAAGATGAGGGGCCCAGCGGCCGCATGTGAGTCTCACATGCTTCCTCTGTCCTACCTCACCCTTCTTCTGTTGACCATTCCCTTTTTTTTTTCCCCCTCTCCATTCTTTTACTTTCCTCCTTCTTATGGCCTAGCGATTCAGGGCTGAACGAGTGAGAGGGCTGCTGCAAAAACTGTCTTGCGTGTACAAGCTTTCATTTACAGTATGGGTGGTTTGATTCTTTCCAGGTGAAAAAAACGTGTTTTCATGTGCTCGTGTTTTTGGGATTTCTAATGTATGACCAGTGCATAAAGTAATATATAAAAGACATATATAAAAAATCTGAATAATTAGCCTGTATAATGAGGTAATGTAGATAGCTCAAAGTGGAACGAGAAGACATGAACGAGCAGTTTCTCTCTCCATCTCTTGCTTATTTTTCTTGTTTATTTTTTTTTCCCTTTGAGCTACACTTTCGGCTCAGTCAGCCAGGCAAATTGAATGTGTCTCTTTAACAGGGCATGCACTGTGTGCAAAGAACATCCATCCCTCTCTCCTCATGGTAGATTGCAGGGAGGACCGGGATGCATGAGAGATGCCTCCAGTTATTTGTTCATTACAAAATGCAATTTAACCACATTACCAGCTCTGTAATAAAACTCTCTTGATGGAAACAAGATTATAATGGAAAAGCAACAAACACTGCAGTTGGTTTCTCCCTTTAATTCACTTTAAAATTATGCTGCATCTCTCACTTTTTTGTTCCTTCCCCCTCTTTCTGTAGGTGTACATTTGTATCTGAGAGGCAGGCTCGACTGGAGGCAGTAAGAGAGTTGTTCCTGGGAGCTTACAGCTCCACGGTGGGGCTGAAGTCCTCTTTTCCAAGTCCATCCGGAGCCATCTCTGGTCTGCTGGAGCAGTTTGCCCGTGGTGTTGGCCTCCGAGGCACCAATACCATTGTCTGAACTCAGCTCCCACTTTTCATTCTGTCCTGTTTTCCTCAGTTATTTCTGACTATCCGTCTCATGCTTTGGTAGCAGTGAATCACCAAGAGAATGTTTCCTGCTTCTGCTGGTCTCATTAGTCTGACAATTTATATCATTTTTATCTCTGAGCCCTCCATTTGATGTGATTCATCATCCCATGATCCAGGAACAAGTAGTCCATATTTATAATAATCTCTCTGAAATCAGTGTTCCAAAATCCCCATGCACCACGTTGCTCCTGTGCGTCATTACATGCAATTTCAAAATCAAAACTCAACTCATCTCATCTGCTACTTCTGTTTTATTGTTCGTTGCCCTCTGTTTCCCTTCACTATGTTCACACCATTCCATCGTTACTTAAACGTGCCAAACTTCAATGCCGGGGTTTCCTTTTATTTCTGTGTTGCTTTTAATAGTTTTTACATGCCGAAATTGACTGTTGAGGCACCTGTGGTAAATTTTTACTTTCTTCTCTTTTTTTTTCTTTTTTATATATATGTTTGTTGTAGTTTCCGCTTTTTATGTATGTTACATTTACATGGCACGATGATTGAGAGCCTGAGCCTGAACACAACGAAGGGAAAAAGGGTTCTTTTAGCTCTTCCTATTGCTGTAGCTATATTGTTGCTACAAGAATATGTAGTGATGAACAAATTGTTTCAATACAGTTTCTATGTTGACCTCAAAAGCTTTACAGTTTTGGGGGCTTCGAACCTATCAACATATTTTGTAAAATGAGTTTGAATTGATTTGTTTATGAATTCTGTCTTAAGTTTTTTTTTTTCTTTTTTTTACAGGACCACAAAGCATTATAATATGAAGTGTAAATAACAAGTAAAAACTGCAGCATGTTTGAATCTGGGGAGAGTGTGAAAGAGGGATGATCCTTTTCTTCTGAATTTGAGGGGTTTGCAGTTAATTCAGCAGTGTATTTATGACACAGTTTGTCTCGATTGTTATTTTAAAGTGATTCTTATACTCCTAGCTCTGCAATGTTTGTGAGCTGTTACACATCTGTGAAATAACTAAACAGCAGCCCCACGGAATGTCCTCCTTGGGTTCGGTATGTGGACTGAGCCTTTTTAAGATATTTTATAATGTTGCATTTATCACATTTATGGATGGGCCTCATGCTCACTGTTTTTGAATTCAGAACTACTACTGGTTAGCATCCCACAATTTACCATTTGGCCCTGCTTAAATCAGCACATAAACACACAATGTATAATATAATGTCATCAGTTTCAGATGCTCCAGCTCTTTGTTTTTTTTTGTTAGTTTTTTATTTTAACTAATTGAATGATTTTGGTCCAGTGATGCTCAGATACTTGGCGGTGATTGGTTGCATGTTGAATATGAAATCAAGGCAGCACTTGAAATTTAAAACTTGGGATTTTATGTTCTTAATGCCAAATGGTTTTGATGGCCTTTTTATTTTACCTCAGGACCACCACATGTTGTGCCTTCCTTTCTGCTATTATTGGGCTACATTTTAGGTGATTTCTACCTGGAATTGCGGTGTGTATCTTTACAAAATTTTAAACACGTTCATTTTTATTACTTTAAAGTCTTCAGTCTTGCTACATTTGAATCTATTTGTCTCGGGACAGGCAGGATGCAAATCTGGACATGGTTTTGTTTTTTTAAGACTTATACTGCACCTCCACCTCTCCATGTTACTCAGTAACTAAATGGCAGAACTTTGTAATGATCAATGTGAAAGCTTTAGAGTGTCTCAGGTCACTCTGATTATTATGGATCTTTTTTTGCCTATAATGTTGCTCCAGATAAGTGAGTCCACACAAACATTTATCACATTTAAAATAAATACCTGCCATTAAAACTACTATAGCAAATTTCAACAGCAATAGCAGTTACGCACCTTGCATGACATGTTTTTCCCATTGCTTCGTTTATTTCGAAAGTATTTTCAGAATTCAGTTTTTACCAAGTCCATTGGGTAATTTTTTTTCACATTTGCATATTTACCTTTTACTGACCGTCTTTTTCCCTTAACTGCAATTTAATGCAATTTTCTTTCGCCCTCATTCTGTTCTGTTTATAGAGAGTGGTGCACTCTTTGTCTCTTTGTACAGTGTTGTTTTTGTTTGTTTTTATTTTCCTTAATATCTCATTATGGTGGCTGAGGAGATATGGGACAGATGCTCTTCCAGTGCAAATAAATGAAGAAATTAAAACTTCGTTTGTCTGTTTTAATTCTGCTTTGTGAGCCACAATATTGTCTAATTAGATTTTCCCCACTAACATTATATAAGATAAAAGATTTTTAGCTTAGCCCTTTGATTACATAGCTGGTTGAAATCAACAATGTAAGTGTTTGTCATTTTCTTTTTCAGAAATACAGCTGATCAAAAATATATATTTTAGTAAAAGAGCCAAAACTCACATTTATTGACACAAAGATAAAGAGACAAGTTTAATGTCAATGACTGCAGACAAGTTAAATATAACTCTTTGTCTCTAATGCATTTTTCATTGGAAGGAAAGTGACAAGAGAAAACAAAACCATACACACGCAACTTTGAGTGTCACACGCTGAACTTTTTTTAGGTTCTGTCTCCACCTGCTGGCTGACTAAAAGAACAGCAGCAGTTACATGCGTTAAAAAACCATAACCATAGGCGTACGATATGATAACTCTTTTGTAAGTCTGTTGATTTGTATGTGGGAGTTTCTAATGCTGTAATAAATCGCGCTGCATTTCACTTGAGTGAGTGTATTATCGCTGTTCAGTGTGCGCCCTGAGTGAGTGTCTGCTTTGTTCCTCAGCCAGAGGAGACACATGGACGCTGTGGTGCGGGGCGGCGCGTCACTCAGGTAGCGCGTTCTTACACCCCGCGTTCCCCAGTCAAGTCGCAGTCCTGCCTGCATCACCACCGCGTTCCCCTTCGTTACACTGAAACAGACCTATACACAGTGTCGGATGGAAAATTGAAAACTTTGGGATTTTGTTTTTGCAAATATCTTGAACATTCCCGAGCGTCACGATGGCCTCTATTGGGGACTTCGACCCGCTCCATTCTACGGTACCGGCAACTAAGATTGAAGTTACAGTCTCGTGCAGGTGAGTCCGCGCATACACTGTGTTTCAGGCAGCAGGACGATGGGCTCTACTTTACTGCGCTCTAACAGAGACATCAATCTATTGCATTTTGCCCCATCATTAATGAACTTAGTGAACTGAATGCGAATTTGCTCATGAACAGATGAATCTGGTGTGTCTGTGGGGATTATTGTATATTTATTGTGTACAGATGCTTTTGAAAGAGATGGTGTTTGTGTTGCAAGATTCGCATTGGTGTGGGTGTATATGGGGGTGCGCCCGCTGTCCACGCCACGCGCTCACTCTATACACACACACACACACACACACACACACACACACACACACACACACACACACACACACCAGTGTGTGTACGTGTTCGACAAATGTATATCCCCCTAACAATTAACCATTGTGATAATTTCCTTTCTGGCTGTGAATAACTTTTTGTTGTTGTTGTTGTGGCTAGATTTCAATGCATCTGGATGGTTCTTCAAGTCAGTCCTTTCTGAACTAACCTAATACCATTCTTACTAGCTGTGGTGAGATCCTCAAGAATACACTTTTGTACCTTTACAAGAGAAAAGTAGCATAAATTCCTAAATACAGTGTATTGCCTGTCATGCACAGGCAATGAAAGTCCAATTACAGTATGTCATTTTTATGGTATATTATATATCTATGCTCCCAGGTGAAGGACCTAGAGAATGCTTCAAAGCTTAGAGAAGGCTGCATAAAGCATGCACACACACACACACACACACACCCTCCCATGAATGATTGGATTCAGCTAAGGCTGCTTGACAACAGGGCATCAGGTGTGTGTTTGTGTGCTTGGGTGTGCACGTGTGGCTGCCTGCCTATAGTGGATAGGAATGTCCTCCTGTATGTTTTTTTTATTTTTTATAAACGTTCTAATCCACAGCGTCTCAGCCCTTTTTATTGTGAACACTGCACTAATACTGGCTAGAAGGACTCATTTTCCTCTTAAAACAGTTTAAATTCTTAATGGCAAGAATTTCAGATGATATTAGAAACATACCTTTAAGATTCTGGTGCACGTTGTTCATGCAATTCATGCAGATTGTTCAGGTGTCATTTTATTCTGTGAATCTCACATTGTACAGTCCCTCATCCCATAGGTGTTCTTTTGGATTTGAAGCTGGGTGACTAGGAAGACCACTGAGGGACCGTGAACTCAGTGTCAGGTTCATTAAATGAGATTGAGAAGACTTTTGCTTTGTGATATAGTGCATTATCATGCTCAAAGTAGCCAGAAACTGAAATTGTGTTCATGAGGGGATGCATTTTCCAAATTCTGTGTTTCTCAGTCGAAATGGAGATTTATTCAATTTTTTCCAGTCTTCAACCATGAAAATGTTCCTACCACATCCTTTACTTTTGTTACTGACTTGCTTTTGTAGTCAGTTCACCTCAATGTGTTGTGCATTCTGCTTTTGCAGATGCTTTTCTGCTCAGCTCAGTTGTACAGAGTGAGTTACTGTAGCCCAAACCAGTTTGGCCATTCTCCACTGACCTCTACCTTACCAACAAGCCATTTTTCCATCTGCAGAACTGACGTTCAGTGGATGTTTTTTCTTTCTTGCGCTATTCTGGGTAAACTCTAGAGACTGTTGTGGGTAAAAATCCCAGGAGATCAGCAGTTATATAAAAAACTCAAACCAGCCCGTCTGGCACCAGCAATCATGCTATGGGCAAAATCACTGACATTACATTTTTTCCATTCTTATATGAGTATTATTTGAAACTGCTGTCCCGTGTCTGACTGATTTTATGCATTGCACTGCTTCTACACAATTGGCTGATTAAATAATTGCATGAATGAGTTGGTGTACAGGTGTTCCTTTTAAAATGCTCAGTGAGGGCACACATAAAGTAGTGCCAAAGCACAGTTACAGATTTCATCATGTCTCATGGGTATGGTAGGATTTTTCAAACATGTTTATCTATACAGACACACACACATGCCTTAAAATCAGAAATGTATCCACTTTTAGCCAGTGGCAGGTTGTTGCACACCACTGTCAGATTTTTCATTCTGGGCAGATATCTATGTATTTTTTTTTTCTATTTTCCCTGTGGAGTCTGCTTATGTTTCCTTGTTTTCAGGACAGATGTCATCCATCAGGTCCAGACAGATTTCCTATCTGTCATTCACCCTCAGAGGGATTAAGTTCCATTTCATTCAAGTTTGATGTGTGTATTATAAGAATAAGAAAGCCTGTTCATTTATATGCACATCAGCTCTTTGCAGGACATCTATCTGGTTCTTCTTTCACATTTATATTACCATGTCAGATACTGCCCTTGTGTGATGTGAAAGTGAAGCAGCAAGAAATTGCATGAAACATCAAATGCCTAAGCCTTACAATAAATCAAAAAGCACAATGTCACAGTATCTCTAAAACTGAAATGGTACATTAAAGGGATTCAGTTGTATCTGACTTTTTTCACTGTCTGCAGTCATTAAAATTGAACTTGTCTCTCTGTTGTGTCTCTCGATGAAAAAGTGTCTAGTTCTTTGCTGAATTTATTTTATTTTTATTATTTAATGTGAAAAAAAGAATGCATTTTTTTTATCATCTGGATGTCTCAACATAAATTACAAAAACACTTGTCAAGACTATGTATATTTTTTATTTTCACCGGCTGTGTAATCAGAATGTGAACTAACCCCAGTGTCTGTGCAACAGATGGATCTTGGTCTCATGCATATGTTGCACAATTAAAATGAAATCAGACTATTTTGAGAGACAGAAGGATGAGTGGATATTAGTCATTCTTTAAACAACTGTTTACAAGAACAACTTTAGGAAAATCCTTTGGCCTGGCATTGGCAGAAATGAATGTGACCAGATGGGAAAATCCATTGCATTGGAGAAGAAACGGTCTTTATTTGTCACATTAAGCACTGTAAGTTTTTTCTTCACACAACCCAGTTCTTGTCTAATACAGGCTTCTAGTTGTTCAACTGTCTTAGGTCTTTTTTGTCACATCTTCCCCTCTATGATCAACAAATGTTTTCTATGGGTGAAAGATCTGGACTGCAGGCTGGCCATTTCAGTACCTGAATCCTTCTTCTACGCAGCCATGAGTTTGTAATTGATGCAGTATGTGGTCTGGCATTGTCATGTTGGAAAATGCAAGGTCTTCCCTAAAAGAGATGACGTCTGGATGGGAGCATATGTTGTTCTAGAACTTGGATATACCTTTTAGCATTGACAGTGTTTTTCCAAATGTGTAAGCTGCCCATGCCACACGAATTCATGCAACCCCATACCATCAGAGATGCAGGATTCTGAACTGAGAGCTGATAACAACTTGAATTGTCCTTGTCCTCTTTAGTCCGGATGACATGGCTTCCCAGTTTTCCTAAAAGAACTTTCCACTTTGCCACAGTCCATTTTAAATGAGCCTTGGCCCAGAGAAAAAGCCTGCACTTCTGGATCATGTTTAGATATGGCTTCTTTTTTGACCTATAGAGTTTCAGCCGGCAACGGCGAATGGCACGATGGATTGTGTTCACCGACAATGTTTCCTGGAAGTATTCCTGAGCCCATGTTGTGATTTCTATTACAGTAGCATTTCTGTAATGCAGTGTCGTCTAAGGGCCCGAAGATCACAGGCACCAGTAAGGTTTATCAGCGTTGACCCTTACGCACAGAGATTGTTCCAGAGTCTCTGAATCTTTGGATGATATTATGCACTGTAGATGATGATAACTTCCAACTCTTTGTATTTTTTCTCTGAGAAACTCCTTTCTGATATTGCTCCATTATTTATTGCCACAGCATTGGGGGAATTGGTGATCCTCTGTCCATCTTTACTTCTGAGAGACACTGCCTCTTTTTTTTTATACCCAATGATGTTGCCAATTGACCAACTTTTTTGAAATGTGTAGCTCTCATGAAATCCAAAAAAAAAAAGAGCCAATGGCTCTTTTTATACCCAATCATGTTTTCAATTGACCTAATAAGTTGCAAATTGGTCCTCCAGCAGTTCCATATATGTACATTAAACTTTTCCAGCCTCTTATTGCTACCTGTCCCAATTTTTTTGGAATGTGTAGCTCTATCCAAAAGAAAAAGAGCCAATATTTGGCATGACATTTCAAAATGTCTCACTTTCAACATTTGATATGTTATCTATATTCTATTGTGAATAAAATATAAGTTTATGAGATTTGTAAATTATTGCATTCCTTTTTTATTCACAATTTGTACAGTTTCCCGACGTTTTTGGAATCGGGATGTAAAAGTGTCACTTGTTATTAATCTTATTAATCATATACATTAACACAATAGTAATATTTTGTTTTCAAATGGCCCAGCCTGTGCTATATGACATTATAAACAAATAAATTATTACCTATGTGTGTTTTAAATGTGATAGATGTGACATACATATTTACTGTCTCAGTTGCTAGAGTATCATATATGTGTATCCTGTTTTAATGCAGAGTCTAGAGATAGAACAACTTAGGAAGTGTATAAGTGGATGTTAAATAAAGATGAATTTAGATGATTGGGCTGTTGCCTAATCTTTAGGTTTATCCTCCTTAAAAATAAAAGGTTGCATGATTAATAAATTTTTGTCCTCATGAATCTACAAAAAATAAGGCATAGTCTTGAAACACAAAAAAATCTACGGACCCAGAAGGACAAGCATTTCTATACCACTTTACAATGTTTATGGTGCAAACAGAGACATTTCCACAGCATGTGGGATTCCTTAGTGGAGTTTGCTGAAATGTACCTCACAGGACGTTGGAAGCAATGGATTCTGAATTGTTTGGCCTAAGTGCCAATCTTTAGACATAACCCAGCCTGGAGGAAACCTGTGCAGTGAGATATCACACTGGGAATTCTCTCCATACTGTGAGGCATGATGGTGGCAGAATCATGCAGGTTTTTTCAGTTTTTTTGCAGCAGAAAGTTGAAGGGAGTACTGATTGACATATGGTAATAAACCTGCTCTGTAATCCTCAGGATCTCAAGATAACGATTAATGCTACAAAAAGATAATCACCCAAAACATTCAGCAAAAGTTTCAAGTCAAAACTGTGAATGTTGATTATAAATTGTTCCATTTAGTGTCTTAACTGGAACCAAACTGAACATCCAAGGAACTTATCAACCAAGAGATGCTTACAGGAATCTAGCAGCGATTAATGGAAAAAGAACCCAAAATTAAAGTGTTTCAACTTGGCATCATATCCAAGAAGACTGAAAGTCCCTAATCACCGCTAAGGTGGATTGGAGAGACTAATATTTATTTATATATTTATATATCTATTTGTCTATTTATTTGTTTCAACCTTGTCACAAATTGTTACTGGATTCACTGAGACCTTGACAAGGATACAGTGGAAAGAGTATATAAATACACAGTTCAAAATTGTATTATTATAAAACAAAGCTAATAATGTTTTACCCATTTTTACATCAGTTATGTCATACTTACCTCGGAAGTCAAAATGTTCTCATAATTGCACAAGAAACTTTAATTCACTGCTAGCATAAGATTCCATACCAGAGGTGGCAAAAGTACACACATCCTTCATATATTTAGAAGTACAGATACTCATGTTTTTAAAGACTCCGGTAAAAGTTGAAATTGCCAATTCTACTACCTGTTTTTCTGTCATGCTGGTACTGTAACTGGACCTCACATCATATTAACATGTTCTCAGTCATGTTTACATGGCGGACTCCCTCTGTCTCATCCAGTTAGCCATATTTCTTGTTGCCTTCTGGCTTGCTTATTGTTAGCTTTGTAAACTAGCCTACATCTGTGGTGTGTGAGAGCCAGGAAATGATACACCAGTGGTAGATTGAAAAAGCCGCACAATGAAAGCGGTGCGAAATGGAAGGAAAAACTATTGGAATTTTACCAAATAGATTAAAATTAAAGTAACAAATCTGGTTTGAAAATGTAAGAAGTAGAAAGTACAGATATTTGTCTGAAAAATGAAAGGAGTGAAAGTAAAAAATTGTACGAAAAATATATAGCGAATTTAAGTACTGATACAAGAAAAATCTACTTAAGTACAGTAACGAAGTATTTGTACTTTGTTACATCCCACCTCTGTTCCATACCCACAATCACTGAACATAAATTTCCTTTTTGAAACTGAATTTGTTTCCTTTAAAATGTTCACAATGACAGTAAAGCTGCAGTGTTTTTACTGTTCGATTACATTTTTGTCACTATTAGATTGTTTGTGAAAAGGTTATTTTAATGCATGAATGCAAATAATAAACCAGTGTCTATTGAAATGATTTTAATTATTACATTGTGTAATATATATTTATTTCTTGTTCATTTGTGCAGGAGTCTACTGGACATGGACACTTTTTCGAAATCAGATCCTGGTAAGTGGATTATTTTGATTATTTAGTATGCAAGAAATTCTTCATGGAAACTAAAGCACTCATACAACCACAGCTCATCATTAAGTGTTAATGCAGTTTTTGTTTTTCCGTGGTCGTGGCTTTTGGTTAAATGCCAAATAAATGTCCTCCCTCTGTCAGGACAGCTAATCATTAAGCATTTCTGCACAGCGTTATTGATATGTCTTTTTATTACTGCTCAATACCAGCATCTCTCCGCATCCTGGCCAAGTTTGTGTTTTGCTTTTACATTTAGGTAGGAGAAATGTTCTGGAGGTATTCATATAATGACCTGAAATTCACATTTCACATAGTAAAAAAAACAATTTACATGAGGATCTGACCCACTTGAGGACATACCAGATAAGTATTAGGTAATGACTAATGCACCTATGCCCTTGGGAGGGGTAATAAGAAACCTTGGGAAGGTACTTGGTAATGCTGGTCTGGTATTTGGGATTTAGCTGCTGTACAGTTTGTGCATGATAATGCAGTTTTTACACTTACAGACATGTACATTTAAACTTGTATCTGACATTCAGAATATTATGTTGAGGGCAATACATTGATGTTGTGGACAGAAATACTACTTTCACAGCTCTGTTTTGAGTACAGGTTACTCGGTGTGTCTAAATCTATCCAGGTTTCTCCCATTTCCAAGTAATATAATATTAGTAATAATGACATAAAAATTTAATATATTCAATAATAATAATATGGGAAATATCACAATAACCTGGTTGTCCAGTTGTTGTTAAGAATGGGGGTATGCAACTTTTTACCATTGATGTTCAAGCTTTATTATATATACTATATTATAATCACTTTATTGATGACTGGTGCATGATAATTACTCTCGAACATGGAGAATCATGTATTCAGATTAATTCAAGATTGACTTGACTTCATTTGTCTTTCATCCTACTGAAGTCAACGTTTTCAAAAAGGTTATAAAGCCTGCATGAGATCTCCTTTTTGAAAGTTAGCGATCGAAAGAGGGATACAAAAGATTTTCCAAATGAGAGATAAATGTTCCATGTAACACAGTGAAAGCCATAAACAGCAAGAGGAGAAAATGGGGCACAGGAGATCCCTTCACACTTTAGTAGCTGGGGCTTCAGTGTTTCAACAAATTATCAGTTAAGGGATGTGCAATGGGATGTGGATATTTGCAACCAGTTTATTTGATTTATTTTTCAAAAATTCTGAATATTCTTAGTTGCTTAATCACATTCAAACTTAAAAAAGATGTGATTTATCTAGGTTTCATTTTTTACAACACAAAAACCTGCAGTTTTAATTGTGGGGTGTGTAAACTTTTTATTTCCATTGAAACGCCTGTTTAAATTGAAAAGGGCTCATTGATAACTTTCATAATGAGCAGTATTACTAAAACATCTGAATTGTTTTCTGTACCTTAAGTTTGTAATTACTAGAGGTAGCCAAAATTTACATTTGAATAAATTATGTAAACTGTCTGTGTTTCTGTCTGTCCTTGAAGGAAGAATGAGGTTGAATGAAATTGAGGCTTATCAGCTAATTTATTAATTGATGAATAGGGATTGTGTAAATGCAGTTTCTGATATTTTTTTAATCACCTGGTGGAAGTGAAGTATTTTCCCCCAACAAGTCCAAACCCTGTCTTATCCGAAGGTTAATGTGCTAATAAGGTCTAAAATTGGAATATGGTGTAAAACATGTATGGCTTCATCGAACACCAAGTAGTATTTTAATGATGGTACTAAGAATAATGTCTCTACCAGGATAATGTGATCCTAGTTCTAAAACATGATTTTTTAGACTTAACAGATTTAGATATATTAACTGTTTGATATGAACCCGTAGACCTGTTTTTTAGTGTGCGGGTTGCCTTGTTGTCAGAGGACCGCTGCTTATATGTGTAAGAAGCTGCCGTGTTTTCATAATGAAGAATTATAGAGTAATTTTTAGAGCTTTAGCTCTGTGTGGCCTGAGCCCAAAGCTGACAAAGTGGATATGTGTGTGTGCTTGCTGTGTGTTATTACATTATGCTGAGAAGCATGGGTGCCCAGGGACTCTTGGCTTCTCCACCAATACAAAAGTAATTAAAGATTTCTCCACTTGGGCTGATAGGAGCCCAATTAGTCTTGCTCTTTCATCAGAGTTTCTGTGTGAACAGACTGTCTCCCTGAAAAACCTTTCTCAACGACAGCCTCCCACTCCTCCTTAATCATTATTAATGCTAATGCAATTATGCTTTTCTCTTTTCACTAAGTCATTTTTGTGTCTTTGACAAAAAAATATTACTTAATTTCAGAAATGTTTTATATTTAGATTTCTTCTGTCAGATCAAGTGTTACTCTATAATCTACCATGGAATATTTTGGTTGAGAATCATTGTTCCTTTTTTGATAATACTGTATTGTATTAAGATATAAAAGAATGGTGATTTTGTTTTTCATTTTTTTCTGCTTTTTGCTGAAACCAAATCTTTTGTAATTTAAAAAGAAAGATATACTATATTAAGATATAGCTGTAGTAAATCGGTTGCTTTGAACTGGGTGCTGAGAAATTACCTCTATGTAAATATTCTTCTTTCAGTTTTTTTTCCATTTACTTGCAAATCGATTTTTTCTCTGATATGAATAGATAGCACCTCAGTCTTTCCTTCCCCTTTTAAAAAAAGCGAACAAACAAACAAAAAAGAAAATCCCTGTTTTGATTTGTTTAGTATGATTTTAATCTGACAAGTTTTTTCATGGGGCTTATTTATCACAATAGATACAAATTGGTTTATTCATAAATTGTTTGTAGGAACATTTTCACAATATATTTGCTTCACTGGAACTTCCTTTTGTTGTTTGTAAGTCATTTCATATTTTTAACACTCTGTATGCTTTGCCCTTTATTTATTTTTTGTAGACGTTTCAAAAAATCCTGTGAGAAGTGTTTCATTTGGTTTGGCTTCTTCAATGAGCTTTAATAAACCCCATTAACAGAAAATGTATCCAAACCCATTTCTAAACCTGATTATATCAATATTAAACTCATAAACACATAATGAACTATACATTTATTTATGGTTATACAGTTCTGTGTTTGCAGCTCAGTGTTGAATGTTGCTTGTTTTGGCCATGAGTTTTCATTTATTTATGAATGACCCAAATATCTTTAATGATGTTCCAAAAATGTAAAGTTTATTTTAATAAGGATATTCTGACCAGTTTTACCGGAATAATCATTTCCGAATACTGTATACTTACAGTTAACACAGTATTCATTTTCTTAATTTTAATTCTCTTATCATTTAAGAGAATCACTATACGATTTATAGACATTTTTATCCTTCAATTTATTAACAATTTGAGTAACATATATTGTACAGCTGCATCTCATGATCTTGTGGGTTGCACCACACTCTGTTTATGTCCATTTAATGACTATATCAACTCAATATCTTTAGACATACAGTTGATAATTATGTACAGTAATTCTTTACAGAAATCAACTGATAAATATGCCAGAGAAAAAATAAATGGCGTATACACGTTGCTTTATCACTTTGATATGCTTAAAAAAACCTGTAGACTTATTTCTTTGGCATCTATCATTGCACATCTCTATATTAATAAGGCTGTAAACACAAATATGGACACACCAGAGATGGCAAAAGTACACACATCTTTCACTCAACTAGAAGTACAGATACTTATGTTTTAAAAGACCAGTTTTTCAAGTAAAAGTAAAAAACTCTGAACTCTGACATGTACTTAAGTAAAAAGTAGCCATTATTCCTATCTGTTTTAGTGTCACACTGGTAACTGGACCTCACATCATATTAATACAAAACAATTAACAATTTTATTATCTAATGAATGTATCCAGGCTGAACAACCACCATATAGAACACAACCAGAGTAAAGATGATTACGATCAGCAATGTCTCTGTTCTCAGTCATGTTCTTCACTGACTCCCTCTGTCTCATCCACATAAACCCCCTTACTTTGTGTTGCCTTCTGCTACGCTTGTTGTTCGCTTGAAAAAGCAAAGCAATGATAAGAAATAGGTTGATGGACTGGAATTGGCACAGTAAGAAGAAACAATATTGATAATTTTTAAACAGAGAGAGAGAGAGAACATACACACACATACATAATTTAAACATTTTGGATGAAATTTTGTAAAATCCAGAATTTAACTCGAACATAGTTAATAAATGAATTTCAGTTTTGAAGCACTGTGCACAATTTACACACACACACACACACACACACACACAGATTAGAATAGTGAATCTGCAGGGTTATGAATGTAAGGTGTGTGAGTGTGTGCATATCAGTGTGTGTTTGTGAGCATATGTGGGAGGAGGTAATGATCGGCCAAAGAGGATGTCCTGCACTTCAAACCATGATCACACTGAGTGTAAAGGAGAAACCATGTGAGTGTGCTTCTCTTTCATCTCTCACTGCCCTGTCTGCCTCTCTTTTCTCTCTCCATCCCTTCTTCCGGTATGAGACACCACACACTATGAAAAAGTGAGAATGTGTGTCTAAAAAAAGGAGAAGACACACAATACTGAGAAATCTCAACTAGTACTTGCACATTTTACTTGTTTTTTTAGATGCATTTGGTCGTTTGGGGCTCACTAGGGCACAGGAGAACAGTTTGCAATTTCCTTTTTCTTATTCATGCACCCACAGCAAAAGAACATGTTTGACAATAAGTACTTATGATTTTAATAAGGGTGGTGATTTTAATAATGAATGAGTCTTGAGCAGTATGAAAATAATGATCATGTGTGGTTATTATTTTAATTTTGTATTAAAAACATGCACCAAAATGTTAAACATACCGGAAGATTATTGCATTATTACATTCTGCAATGGCAATACCATGAATCATTCATTCATTCTTTCAACTTCTGTAAAAGCAAAAACACAGTATAATTAATGAAATGTATTTTTAGCTCAAAGTATATTTCACAGTTACTTTTGATACATTGCCAAACTCTGACTATATCTCAGGTTCAGGTTTCCTCTAGGTGTGAGAGTCAGTATTGCTGTACCAGATGGTGGATGAGGAGGATATTCTGGATGGTTACAGAATAGAACTACATCAACAGTCACGTCTTTATTCTCTACTTTTATACTTCTTACTTTATACCTCATTTGTCTGAGGCAGTAGAGAAAGAAATTTGGGTTTTCTCAGTTATGTAAGTGTTTTTTCACATGTCCCTTGAGCAAGCTGCATATCTGTGGGAAAAATTTAATAAATCTTTATTGATCAAATACTAGCACATTTCACTAATTTAATATATTCATCCATGTGACTCTGGAATATGGGAGTTGATTCTAAATTTTCCTGCCACTACAACTATAAAGAAGATTCTATGAAGTGCAGTACACAAACAAACTGCTTTTCATTTGTAACAGGCCACAGTGTTACTCCACTTGTACTCCATTGCCCACACTTTACAGCTACTAATTAAGTACACCTGCTTCCAGCAACTCACACCTACACTCACAGTTTAAAAGAGACTCCAGTTCATTCAAATCTTTGTGAAGTATACGCTCTGTTGCTTTCGTGGCTCTGTCTATACAAAGATAAACCTTCATCTATCCAGTGCTCCTCACATTACAATCCCACAATGTGCCACAATGGAAGCAAAATATTCATCAAAAAGCACTCTTTAATGAAAACATTTACTTGTGTGTTGTGTTTTGAAAATATTTTGTTGATTTTGTGTTTAAAATTAGTATTTTTTTTTTTATGGATTTAAATTATATAACTATTTTAAACAGTATATGTAATGATATTGCACTACTATTGCACTTTCAGTACATTAGAAAAATACTGAAGCATCTTTACTTGAAATAGTTATATGTTATTATTGTTTAGTTTTGAGTCATATATTTAAACAAATATACTTCCAAAAGCATATTATATAATTCTTGCTTATAATATCAGTAATGCAACTGTTCATATTATAGTTTTCTTTAATGGAAGCACAGTAGCTCAGTGGTTACAGCTCCGGATTACTGATCGGAAGGTCAGGGGTTCAAACCCAGGTATTGCTAAGCTGCCACACTTTGGTCTCTTGATTCTATGCTCCAAGGGTGCTGACACACTGACCATAGCTTCCTAACATCATTGGGATATGTGAAGAAAGAATTTCTTTCTTTCTTAGATGTTGGCAGTGCTGTTAGTCTGTGTAATGCAATCAAAATGCTTCCATGGAAACCTCTTTTCCACATCTGAGCTGCTCGTTACCGTGAATAGTCAGATGTATATTAGACAGTCTGCTGTGTATATGAGGGATGTGACAGAGAGGGACCATTCCATTACTACTTGTAGTAATTGTACTGAATGCAGCCAGTGAATTTAGGGAGGCAATCAGTTACCTGAATAAGTGAAAGCTCATAAGCATTATACTCCGTAATGAACCCCAGACCCAGCAGGTGCAATATCATTAACGCAGGAATACTCAATACAAATACAATATTTGTAAGGGCACATTTGTAGTGCGTTACTTTATTTACCATTATTTAAAGGGACAGTATAAAATCGAATGCACGGTACATAATTGTAGTAATTAGAAGGGATAGCAAGAGTTCTTTACACAGGTAGGCAAAGAAAAACAATTACTTTTAATGGTTTTACAACCTTTGTCTGGTTTAGACAAAAATGACTCATTTGGTTGCTGAAATGGTCAGCTCCTATTAGTGCGCTGAACCAAATGACTTAAATGACTGAAAAACTGTAATTCCCTTCACTAGTCATGCTCATTTGTCTGAGCCAGTAGACTATACTATACTGGGTCATCTCAATTATGTTAACAGTGTTTAGGTCCCACTTAAAGCTGCAGATAAAGTTTCTACAATCAGTTCTTCAATTTTAGAGTGTTGAAGATGAGTTTGTTGTCATTACACCATGCGGTAGGCCAGGCCACTTCCTGATGGTAGGATGACTCGTTATTGATTGCGATGAATCATAAAGGTATCATGAGGACTATTTAAAGGGAATCTGTTTTTTAAACAAAAGAACAGAACAGGCGTAAACTCGGCAGAGAGTGTGCCTGCACCGAGTAATAAGACTTGAGCACTTACATTTTGCACTTTTACAACCTGTTTGTTCATGGCTCAAATATACAAATATCGGGCTGTGAAATTATAGGTTAACCTTCAAAAACAGCTGCCAGGGCTGTACTAATCACTGAGCTGAAATCCACAAAGAGTACGCAGGTGTAGTTGTTGGGAGATTCCAGACGTTGGAGAATATGTGCCAGATTGACAGTGTCTGTAGTGGATCTGTTGGATCAGTAGGCAAAATGCAGTAAGAACATGGTGTTTTTTTTCATGTAAATCTACTACAGTGCAATGAAAACATTGGGCTCTAATACTAATTAAGCAGTCTTTGAATGCAGTATTGTTGTTGGGCAACTCTTTTCGCTACAATTTACCCTTATCTTATAAGGGCAACTTTAAGCATAATAATGAACTATGTAATGCACAAGTCATTTCAAACTGGTTAAAAATGACATCGAGAAAGCCGTATTTTCCGGACTATAAGCCACTACGTTTTTCCCACTCTTTGAACTCAGCGGCTTAAACAATGAAGCAGCTAATTTATAGATTTTTCCTGGGTTTTTCCCAGTTTCACAAGATTCACGGGTTCAGGTGAACCAATGAAATTCTTTATATTCAATCACGCTCCCACTGAATAAATATGGATGAGGTTCCTCTGACGTTAGACCTGCCGCTCAGTGGGGACTTCAGTGGGGCCTTACCCGAATTAATCCACCCCTTAAGACCACCACTATCACGTCGCAATTAAAGAGACCATCAATACTATACAAAAACGCATTTATAACAATGCGTGGCATTACAGAGAGTGAAAGGAATTTCACATGTGAAAGGTGAATACCATTTTACTAAAGCATGAAACCCTGTTAAGACAATTTTAAACATATAAACTACGACCACAACTGTGCACCTATATCATCTGGAGCAGTTCAGAATTAATATTTGTCTAATAACATTACCAAAACATTATAAATATAAATAAAATACAACTTACTCACCAGAGATGCAGACTCATAATTTGCACCGCTTCTCAGACTCTAAGCCAGTGGAACCGCTCGTATTCACTGGTCTGAAAGTGGAGAACAAACCCTTTCCCGTGCTGAGACAAACTAGCTATCTTCCAGGTTGGCTGACTTCTCCTCACGATGTCTACCTTTTCTTGAAAATTTATTTTTTAAGTATGTCTGAGACCAAATCAATTTCTCTTTCTCTATAGGTGTAAAAAAGTCAACTCAGATGTATTCATGTGTGCAGCACGCTACACACTTGTTTTGCCAGTCGAACTTGGTTGTAACAGTTTCCCTCTGACCAACCAATCAGAGGATGGACAAATGCTGACGCTATTCTGGGCCAGCTAGCTGAAAAAACACACTTCACCTGTGTTCTGACCTGCACGGCATCAGGAGAAAAGATTTACCGATGGTGATTTTTTAAACGCACGACGATGCCAAAAGATAAATTTTTGTGGCAAATTTGCCACATAACATCGGTTATGTCAGGAATCCCCCTGCCACGTCCCCTTCGGTGGCGGCATTCCCCGAAGCACCCTGCTTCTTCTCCTGGCAGTCATGCTGATCACACACACCTGACTCTCATTCACTCACTCATCCTATCTCCTATTTAAGCCCCTCACCTCCACACACTCCCGATCCGTTATTGTTTGTGCATTATCGTATGTGTTGGTTCATGGCGGTCTGTGTAATCGCGTATACATATCCCGCTACGTACCCTTCTTCTCTGACTTCGCATTCTCTCAATGGCTGCGCTTTTATTCCAAAGCACACCCTGGATTACCCCGATCCTACTGTTTTCCATGTTCACGCTGTCTGCACCACGTTTATCCGTTGCTGCCCAGCGCTGCGCTTTCATCAATTACATATATAGATTAAAAAGAGCCAAAAGAGTCATTAACTGAAACAGAAACATGTATAGGAGGTTTAAAATTGGTTGAGGAACAACCAAACTCTGCTAATATGGTGAGGTTGTGGAGGACAGTTTCATGTCACAGGTCATACACCATGGCAAGACTGAGCACAGCCACAATGCACAATACACAATACTGCATCAGCGATGTCTTTCAAGGGTTAAAGATTTTAAGGCTTCAATAAATACTGTTCAATCTTGTTTGAAGAGGCACAAAAAAATGGGCAATGTTGAGGACTGTGTACACAGTGCATGGCAAAGAAAACTTGCAGCAAATCAAATACACATCATGCTTAGTTCCTTTTGACATCAGATGTCCAGCAGTTCCATCAGCAAAGAACCCCAGGTGGGACCCAGGTCTACCCATCTGCTGTTTAGAGAAGTCTGGCCAGTAGTTGTATTCATAGAAGAATTGAGGCCAAAAAGCGATAAATCTAACATAGAAACAAGGCTAAGGGACTTAACTATACAAGAAAACATAGGAACTGGGGTGCAGAAAAAGGTGCTCAGAACTCATGAATCATAAATGAAAATATTTGGCTGTAGCAGGAGGCAGTTTGTTCGCTAAGTATCTGCAAGCAACAGTGAAGCATCGTTTTTTGTTTTTATTTTTAAGTTTGGGGCTGCGTTTCTGCAAATGGACATGGAGATTTGGTCAGGATTTATAGTGTCCTCAATGCTGAAAAAAACAGGCAGATACTTATCTATGCCATACCATCATGGAGGCAAAGGCATCATGCAGCCAATGTCATTAAAACTATCTTTAGTGTTGAGAGGAACAGAGAATCCTAGAGGTTATAAAGTTGTCTGATATATTATTTATGCCATATCACCCAATTCTGAATATTGGTATATTGTGAAGGTCAATATTTGTGCTGTAACTGGCAACTCTGCAAATTTCACTGGACAGGCTGTACTCTTTTCTTTTTGCTCCGTCCCTCCTTTCCACCCATTATTCATCCCTGTATTTATTAATTTACAATGGACCTGCTTATGATTTCTTTTGAAAAGATGGAGGGGAGTAGTGGGAGACTGAGTTATGGCGTTCACACTTGGTTGGGCCCCGCGGTGCCAGGCATTATGCTGAATGGGTTATTTGCAGGCTCAGACCCAGCTTTGATGTAGCATTGTGGTGATGGAAAAATGCACACACACAGAGCAGAAGGATATAAGATTAATGCAAAGGAAAATACTTTTCCAATGTATAATAAAAAAATATGTTTATAGGGCATATAATATTTTTTATAAATCTTTTATAATAAACTGTGGTCTATGTATATCCGTATGCATGTCTAATTTTTTAATACTATTCCAGTTGCGGGCCATGCATTTGGTACCTGGGCCTTCAGTGGGGACTTACCTGAATCAATCCCCCCCCTTAAGACCACCACTATCATGTCGCAATTAAAGAGACCATCAATACTATACAAAAACGAAAGTGGAGAACAAACCCTTTCCCGTGCTGAGACAAACTAGCTAGCTTCGGGGTTGGCTGACCTCTCCTCACGATGTCTACCTTTTCTTGAAAATGTATTTTTTAAGTATGTCTGAGACCAAATCAATTTCTCTTTCTCTATAGGTGTAAAAAAGTCAACTCAGATGTATTCATGTGTGCAGCACGCTACACACTTGTTTTGCCAGTCGAACTTGGTTGTAACAGTTTTCCTCTGACCAACCAATCAGAGGATAGACAAATGCTGACGCTATTCTGGGCCAGCTAGCTGGCCCTGTGAGGCGAATATGAAATCTGATTGGTTAAAAAAGTTTTTTCTTTATTTTTTTGGTAAAAAGTAAGCAGAACAGACTTTGAAGGCCCTGGGCAGATTAGATTGACATGGCAGCACATAGAGGCTGAAATCTGATTGGACAAAAAATCTAACATCCACATACACGTACTGGAGGCAGTGCAGCCAAGAGAAACACTATGAAATGAAGAGAATAAACTTTTGGGAATAAATTAATACAATTTCATGGAACAAATATTATAATTTATTCTGTTAGTGAAGTCAGTGTTTCTGAAGGCTTTGCTGGCCCTGATCGCCCACCACTGATACACACTATTAGCACACAAATTATAAAAATGTAAGTAAAATGAAATAAGATAAACAACATACAATATTGTACACTATATCAAGTGCACTTGAAAATATGTAAGAAAAAAAAAAAGTGAGTTAGTGCATGTCACCTATATTCATATATTATATTCAAGGTGGTGCAGCAGGAATCATCGTCACCTCACAGCTCCGGCATCCCCAGATACTGAGCTCAGGTTACTGTTGTGGTGGAAAGTAAAGTGGGCCTACTCTGGGTTCTTCAGTTTCTTTTTTTTAACCCATAATATGGAGTAGGAGAATTGACTGTGCTCAATTGCCTATTGGTCTGTTTTTTGAAGCATGTCCTGTTACAGACTATATATTATTACACTTAAAAGTAAACCAATTCTTTTTGACACCTACGTTTTTTAAAGTGTACTTTGATACTAGCAATTGGAGTATACTTTTATGCTTGCATTCCCCAACCTACTTGGCAGTTTTTAGCAAGAAAACAACAGACTAAAAGGGTGAAGGCTAGCATGTACCTCTTCAGAGACAACACAACCAGCAAACTGCATCTTTTTCCAAACCTCGGTTCATCCACTGCTGCAAAAATGAGCTTGGAGACACTTGGAATTGACTGGTGTGGCTGTGATTGACAGGAAAGAGAGTAAAGTGTGCCATCCCTTCTATCCAGGGAGCTTTTGGCCTTACATTAATAAATATGATTTCAAGACAATAGTAAAACATGTGCCAAATCAAACATGCGGACGGTCCGCTGTGGCGACCCCTAATGGGAGAAGCCGAAAGAAAGTAGTGTAAATACTTTTCTGTTGCTCAACTCAGGAGCCAAATATGCTAGCATTTAAAAGTAAACTTGTCATAGGAATCCTTAGATGCACTTAGAGATCTTCTTTTTAAATAAGAGGGGGAAACGCAGTGGACAAAAATCTAAGCTAAACACAGCATCGGCTCTCTTTACCCAGCATTTTCCTTGCTAATGTCCGGTCACTAGTCAACAAAATGGATGAACTGCGATTATGCATCACCAACAACAAGAAGATTTTGGATAAATCATTATTTTCACAGAAACATTGTTGAACAGCGGCGTTCCAGAAAGCATTAATAAGTTAGCTGAACGCTACATTCTCTGGGCAGTCAGGACTACAGAGGATTCCGGTAAGACCAGAGGCGGAGGGCTGTGCATTTATGTAAACAAAGTTTGTTGCACAAACTTTGTTTGGCACTGCTCACCTAACCTGGAAATTGGTAAAGTGTACACCCTTCATCTGCCCAGAGAATTTACATAGGCTATAGTTAATGTCGTAGACATTCCACAAATTGCTAATGCCAAGCTTGCAATGAAAAAACTACATGCAGCAATTAGCAGACAACAGATAACATATCCAGATGCTGCTTTTGTTTTTGTGGGTTTAATCATGCCAAATTAAAGACAGCCTTTCCAAGATTCCATCACCATGTTTCCTGGAACACCAGAGCAAATACAAATCTGGACCAGGTTTACACAAACATAACTGATGCCTACAAGCTACCCCCTCCCCCACATGGGACGGTTGATCTCCCCCAAGTATTCACCACTCATCCAAAGGTTGAAACCTACAGTGAAGATGATAAAGTTGTGGCCATTGGAAGCAGACTCTGTACTGCAGGACCGGTTTTGGCACACTGACTAGAACAAGTTTGCCACTCAGGTGACCTGTGGACATTTGAAAACTATGCTTCCTCCATATAGGATTATACAAACACTAGACTTGTAGCTATGCTTCTGCCATATTGGTCTATGCAAACACCATGATAGTCAATGTTACCACACAGACACAGGTCACTTTGTACTCGAATCAGAAGCCATAGATGAACAGAGAACTATGCCTCTTACTAAAGGCCCGCAACACTGCCTTCAGATCTGGTGATGCGCAAATGCAGCCAGTGCTAGGTGAGGCATTAAGATGGCCAGGCACTGCTACAAGTTAAGGATTGAGGAACACTTCTCCAACTGGAACACCCAGCGTATGTGACAGGGTATCCGGGCCATTCGTGACTGCAAGCGCATCAACCCCTCCCCCATCCACGATATCTTCATTCTTAATGAGCTAAATAACTTCTGTGCTCACTTTGAAAGGGATAACCAGGAGTCAGCAACCAAAGCCAAGCTCCCTGTGACCACCAGCCTCTTACACTCTCCCCAGGCGATGTCAGCCTGGTGCTGAGCAGGATCAATACACAGAAAACTGCAGGGCCTGATGGCATTCCTCGACGACATGTCCTCGAAGCATGTGCTAAAGAGCTGGTGGGGGTTCTAACGGATTGATTCAACCTGTCCCTAGCCCAAGCTTTTGTGCCCATCTGCTTTAAGATCACTTCCATTATGCCAGTGCCAAAACACTCCACCACAATATGCCTTAATTATTACCACCCAGTAGCACTCACCCGCCTCATTATCAAGTGCTTTGAGCAGGTGATCCTGGCACATCTCAATGTCTGTCTTCCCTCCACCCTAGACCCACACCAATTTGCCTAAAGCAAGAACAGAAGCAGACATTCGATAGCACTACACTCTGACCTCTCTCACCTGGACAATCAAGACATGTATGGCAGAATGGCAGAATGCTGTTCCTTGACTTTAGTTCAGCGTTCAACACTGTCATCCCCTCCAAGTCAGTCACCAAACTTTAAGACCTGGGCATTAGCACGTCAATCTGCAACTGGCTACTTGACTTTCTGACTAACAGGCCCCAGTAGGTTTGGGCAGACCACCACTGCTCTTCCACCCTCATTCTTAGCACTGGAGTACCACAAGGCTTTGTGCTGAGTCCCTTTCTGTACTTTCTCTTCACCCATCCTGCATATGGTTCTAACATTATTATTAAGTTTGCAGATGGCACCACAGTAATATGACTCAGCACGAACAACGATAATTTTTAATCGATATCGTTCTCTCACAGAACAACCTCCATGATCCAAACCAGTCTGGTTTCAAAGCGGCACATTCCACAGAGATGGCCCTTTCAGCAGCATTTGACACAGTCAACCACAAGACTCTCCTGGAAGGACGCTTATACCAGTAACATAGAGGAGATCCACATCTGCCCCGTGCAGACTCACCACTGGTGTCCCACACGGCTCAGTCTCTTCTTTTCTTCCTCTATACCCACTCCATTGGTAAAGTCATATCCTTACATGGGTTTTCTTACCATTGCTATGCAGATGACACTCAACTCATCTTTTCCTTCCCTCCATCAGATACCACAGCTTCCGCTCGGATCTTGGTATGCTTGACAGACATATCTTCATGTATGAATGCTCATCAACTAAAACTCAACCCCAGCAAAACAGAACTGCTGGTCATCCCAGCTGATTTATGTTTAGGTCCAGATCTCTGAATAACTCTTCATGACTCCCTGCTCTCCCCTTTAGCCACTGCTTGTAACCTTGGGGTAACTATGGACAGTCAACTGTCTTTCTCACATGTTGCTAATGTGGCTTGTTCCTGTCAATTTCTTCTCCACAACATTTGAAGGATTCAACCATTTCTGTCCACACAGACTGCCCAGGTGCTTGTTCAGTCTTTTGTCATTTTAAGACTGGACTACTGCAACTCTCTGCTGGCAGGCCTTCCTCTGAACGCTATTCATCCACTGCAAATTATCCAAAACGTAGCTGCACGACTTGTGTTCAATCTACCCAAATTCTCCCACACCACCCCACTGCTGCGCTCCCTTCACTGGCTTCCAGTAGCTGTACGTATCAGATTCAAAACACGGATGCTTGCCTACAAGGCCAAAAAATGGACCAGCACCATCTTACCTCAGAGACCTCATCACACCTCGCACTGCACCACACTGTCTGAGATCCTCCAGCACTGCTCGACCGGTACCACCTACTCTCAGAATGAGAGGTAAGTATACTTCAAGGCTCTTCTCTGTTCTGGCACCGAGGTGGTGGAATGAACTTCTACTAGATGTTCCTACAGCGGAGTCCCTGGCTATCTTCAAGCAACGGTTGAAGACCTACCTCTTCCTGAACACTTAAAATAGCACTTTCCAAGTTTGCTTTGTAGAATTTGAGAGTTATATTTATATTAAGTTTGTAATCTAGCATACCAATGTAGATGTATTTATTGCTAGAGACTCAAAGAACTTTTGTTCTGGACAAGGGTGTCTGTTAAATTCCGCAATTTTAAAGGATAAGTCAACCTACAGAGAGGAGCTGAACCACCTGTCAGCATGGTGCACTAATAACAAACTGCTGCTCAATACCAAGAAGACCAACACATCAATAGAGCAGTGGTAGACATCTACGAGGACCTCTCCTTGACAAAAAACAGCTTTAGTCTAATCAAGAAGGCTCACCAGCACCTCTTTTTCCTGAGGGCTCTGAAAAAGAACCACTGCAGAGAACAAAAATGCATTGTGGGAACTTCACTCCCAAAGACTGTTGACATTTACAGGAAATGCTGTCTCAGGAAAGCATACAACATCACTAAGGACTTCTCTCATCCTGCCCATAGACTGTTCGACCTCCTGCCCTCTGGAAGGTGCTACAGAAGCCTCAGGACCAAGATAAGCAGCTTTTCCTTTACAGCTGTTTCCATGCTGAATTCTGCACCCCAGTAGCACCACCTACCATCCACCCCTCACTACCAAACCCCTCATCCCAGACACATACTGAATTCTATACACTGCATCACCTAAGTATATGTTGCACTGCTCATGATACACTGTATACACACTGTAATACTCAAGATTGCATTAAAACTGTTCAATATGTTGCTGACACTGTATATAATAGCCTTCTTTTACATTTGTGGCATTTAGCAGACGCCTTTGTCCAGAGTGACGTACAAAAGTGCTTTGAGTCTCTAGCAGTGAATAAATCTACACTGGTACGCTAGATTACAAACTTAAGATAAATCAGACTACAACTCTTGATGTTTACAAAGGAAACTTGGAATCAACTGAGTTAATAGATATACAAAGTCACACTTCTTTTGCACTCTCCAAATAATTACACATTTATATAACCTTCTCCTAAACAATGTATACGATATCTCCTTCATTGTATGTAATCCCCTCGCTGTGTACTGTTTATTTATTTTTATATTGTTCATTTCATATTGTGCATTCATTTGTGTTAATTTATGTGTATCATATATCATAGTCTTACCAACCTGTACATATGTAAATATTTTACACTGCAACCAATGCACTTCTGGTTAGATGCTAACTTTATTTTGTTGCCTTGTATCTAATCTAATCTAATCTAATCTGATTCAATTATACAAAATGACATAACTTGGGTAAGCTTTTTACCAGTTATGATAATGACACAACTGGCCAGTTGTGCAAATTCTCTGTCTATTATTACAAAAAACATTTACCAATGCGTTTGTGTGTAATGTTTTAATGTGCATGTGTTGTTACTTGGTGCTTTACTCCTTAATTGTCTCACTTGTATGTAGGTGGAAAGAGTTTGAAAAGGTCAGATAGAAAATATTTGACTGCATTTAATTTGCAGTGACATTTCATTTCACATTGGCTTTTGAGCTCTTTAATCTCATGTTCTCACTCCCTGTCTCTCTCACTCTTTTTTATCCTTCACAGTTGTCGTGTTGTACATACAAGGCATAGGGACAAAAGAATGGAGAGAGGTAAGTCTGACTCATTCATTTTTCTCAAGGTCATTTTACTTTAAACCTGTCAGAAATGTTACATCCTGTGTCTCTGGAAAAGAATGTATCAGGAGAAAAGGTAAAGTTCTTAATGGACAGAGGAAATGCTTTATGTTGGATTGAAAAATGTAAGATTTTTCCATCAACCCATCTATGCTGTTTTTGGAGAATCGAAGAGGCTCCTTTTGATTGGAGATGCTATTTTTCTACTAATCAGCCTCTATGCCACATTCGCACACACGTCAGGGTTCTTGCGTTTAATTTGCACTTTGTACAATAATCAAAGACTCTCTGTGGAGGAGCCTGCAGGGAATCAGTCAGTCTCAGTGAGTCTCAGTTACTACATCAGTATACAAGACCTCACTCTCATCAATATACTAATTGATTGAAGAGCCCTTCTAAAACTGTCTATTTAAAGGCACAAACCCTCCAACTTGGTAGTGACTATGTTTCAAAGAACCTGTTCCATTCCACCGGGATCAGGCAAATTACAACAAAGTTAACATCAGAATTTCATAATTGAGCTATATGGCTTACAAAAAATACACCATTGTTTCAACCTAATCTTTATCTATTGAATCTGTAGCATATCTAAACAGGGACCATGAACTAGTATTTTTTGTGTCAGTTAGAAAAGAAAACTTGCTTAATAGAAATTCACATATTAATGATATTCCAACAATTGTTAGGGCATTAAATCAATGTTATTGTCAAAGATGTTAGTTAGGCACCACACTAGCTTTAAAGTGAATAATCTGTGGTTGTGTGTTAACATACGCTTTGCATTTTCTTTGTCTATGCTTGATCACTCATGGATACCACAAAACCTTTCATATTGTACATTACAGTTGAAGAATTAAAAAAGTGCTGGAGTATTGATTTAATTGACTTACAATGTTGACATGAGAAGCACTAAATAGAAAGCTTTTCGTTGTATCCCTTCCTTGCTTCTTGCCGACTTCCTGGTAGAAATGGGGGAAAACAGCATGAATAGAGAGAAAATGCATTTACTAAATGAGACAACCCACTTTTTTACATGATCTGACACATGACAACATGACACTGAATAAAAATAAATAAATAAATCACATGTTTAAATAATACATTTCAAAGCATATAATATTAATTGGCTTTAATGTCTTTAAAGGATTTCATGTTATGATTTTATGTTTTTGGTTACTGTAATTTGTTTATTAGGATAGGTGGAACATTTACACTGATTAGCCATAACTTTACCACTGGCAGATTATTTGAATAACATTGATTATCTTATTGGTTATCTCTTACCAAAGTATCCTGTTAAGGGGTGGGAAATGTTAGGCTGCAAGTGAACAGTCAGTCCTTGAGGAGAATTAGGTAAGCGAAGGACCTGAGTGATTCAGACAAGAGCCAAATTGTGATGACTAGGTCAGACCATCTCCAAAATGTTATGCAGTAGTAAGGACAATCAGAACCAGGGTCAATGAGTCCCTAAGGCTCATTGAGGCATGGAGCGTGAAGGCAAACACATCTAAATTGAGACTTTAGCATACATTGCTCACAAAGGTAATCCTGGACATCACTGCTTGACAAAAGAGGCTCCAAAATAAATCTTTTCCAGGAACTGTACCATGGAGAAATGTAAAAATTTGGTAAATAAAATTTGGAATAATGTTTTCTTTTACAATAACAATTCCAAAAAAGTTCATAAACTGTAATATGTAATCAAAACAGAATGCAATGATTCACAAATTTCATAAACCCATTTTATTGTATTCACAATAAGACATAGAAAACATACCAAACTGCATACTGTACCATTTTAAGAAAAAAAAGGAAATTTAAAATTGATTTTCCAAAACTCTCCAAAAAGTTGGGAGTGAGGCAACAAAAGGCTGATAAAGTGGAACTAACAAGGAAAAGATGAAAGAACATTTTGCAACTAATTAGGTTATTTTGCATCAGGTCAGTAACATGATTGGGTATAAAAATACCATCTTAGAATGTAAACAGGTATCAGGTTCACCAATTTGTAAAAATCTACAAATGTTCCTCAACATAAAATTGCAAAGACTCTAAATAATTTAGATTAGAATTAGATTAGATTAAACGTTATTCTCATTGTGCAAGGTGGATGTACAGTGCAATAAAATGCAGATTTTTTTTTTATCATCATCTACAGAACATAATATCATTAAAAGATTCACAGAATCTGTGGAAATCTCTGTGTGCAATATTGGGTGTCCATGATCTTCGGACCTTCAGATGGCATGTATCTGTGATGGACATCACTGCATGAGGTCAGGATTACTCCCAAAAATCACTTTCTGTGAACAAAGTTTGTTGTGCCATCTAAAACTGTAAGTTAAAGCTCTATAATACTAAAAAGAAGCCATATATGAACATGGTCCAGAAATTTCTTTGTCTTGTCTGGGTCAAAGATCGTAAAATGGTCTGTGGTAATGTGGAAAACAGTTCTGTTGTCCTAAAGAATCAAAATTTTAGTTTATAAATAATCAAACATGTGTGCAGCGTCCTCCTGACGAAAAAGGAGAGGGATCTTCTGGCTTGTTTTCAGCACTCAGTTCAAAAGACTGCATCTATGATGGTATGTGGTTGCTTTAGTGCTTAAGGAATGAGCCGTTAGCCCATCTGGAAAGGCACCATCGATGCTAAAAGATATATCCAGGTTTTAGAGCAGCATATGCTTCCACATCCTGACAAATTTTTCAAGGAAGGCCTTGCATATTTCAGCAGGACAATGCTAAACCGCATACTGCATCTGTGACAACAGCATGGCTTCATAGCAGTTTGTCTTTACCAGTTGAAAATATTTGCTGCATTTTAAAATAAAAAATATGGCAAAGACTGTTGAGTTGTTAGTCTGTGGTAAACATGGGCCTATCCCAACTTTTTTTGAGAGTTGTGTTGCTTCCATCAATTTCCAAATTACCTTGTTTCTTTCTTAAAATTGTATGTTTTCTCAATTTATACATTTGATATATTTCTATGTTCTATTGTGCATAAAATATGGGTTGATGAGATTTGCAAATAATTGAAACCCGTTTTGTTTTTTTGTTTTTTTTACATTTTACACAACATCCCAGCTTTTTTGAAATTGGGGCTGTACATCATTGGGATGGTTTGTACATGGCTTACTTTGGAAAAAGAAGGCACCAATATGCATAATGAGAAGAAGGCAAGTCATTGTGCATTTTGATGCTCTGGGAAATGTTCTGCTGGACAACACACATATACCACCTACCTGAGCATTGCTGCTGACCAAGTACATCCCTTCATGGCAAAATGATTCGCTAAAATCAGTGGTGAGGACCAAAAAACATTGGTCAGAAATGGTTTAAGGAAAACCACAAAGAGGCCTAAAACTTTTCCACATCTCAATCTTATAAAACATTTGTGGGATGTGCTAGACAAACAAGTCCGATCCACTGAAACCCAAACTCACAACTAATGTGACTAAGAATCTGGGTATATCGGCAGGAGAATCCTGAGGATGGAGTCGCCAGGCAGGAGGAAAAGAGGAAGGCCAAGGTTTATCGATGTGGTGATGGAAGACATGCAGGTAGTTGTTTTGAAAGAGGCAGTTGTGGAGGACAGAGTAGTGTGAAGACGGATAATCTGCTCTGACGACCCCTAATGGGAGCAGCCGAAAGAAGTTAAAATATGTTTATACCTTACATCCACAAGATTTATTTTGGAAGAGTTTTATTGAATGAAATTAGAGCTTGGCTTTGCTGTTAGATCAGAGAACTGCCAGTTGTCTCCTACACTGTGTGGATGCCAAAAAGAAGAACAGCTTGGACTGTCCCATATGTTTCTGTTACATGTTTTCTCAAAGTCCACAAGCCCTTAGAGCATGATGAGATATATACTTTGTGTGCGTGCATGCGTGTGTGTGTGTGTGTGTGAGTATTTCTGTGTAGATTTAAAAGGGTGTATGAGCAGTTTTATTTACCATACATACAAATTTATTTTAAACACACACACACCTCTATATTAGGTTATTACAATCAGATTTTTCCTTTTAACCATATTTGTAAAAAACACTACAACTTTAATCATTGTAGTTTTGTGCTGGTAACCAGATCCTTTTTTTTTTTAGGTCTACTATGATATGGAAGAAGGGTTGTAGAAATAATCAGAAAGTACCCTCACAGCTCAGAGAGAGTGCATAAAATGTTCAAGAGCCTGGTAAAAAAATCTTTTAGGCATGAATATAAAAAGCTTTTAATGTTAATTCCCAGTTGAAGTGTCTCGCTGCCGGCTCTTGAAGGCTTGTATCCAAAGTCCCATATGCCTGTTATTGACTGAGACACACCTGATACCTGACCACATTTTCATTTCAAGGCTGAGGGTTATAATAGTGACTTAGTAGTATTAGGTTCAGTGAATAATCATCCTTCAACAAATTGACAATTAGGGGCCATTACTGATTTGGAAGTTCCTATTTGTTAAATATATAGAGAATAATTCAGGTCTTGTATTTAGTTGACTTCTTTTAGATAAAATACAAGATTTTTTTTTTTTAAATAAGGCCATCAGTGTATAAACAAAATGCACATGAGGTCATGGGCAAAGCAATAAAATAAAATTAATTGAAAATGTTGTATAAAATACTTTGGTGGTCACTGGAGATTACATTGGGCCAAACAGCAACTGAGCTATAAATTTTTTTACAAAACTAAAAATTTGCAATCCTTGTAAATTACACTTATGTCTTCAAAAACCAAGTGGCGCTTATTAACAGAAAAATACAAATTTCGTTCCTTTTACAAATGTTCCCAATTTGTTTACTTTAGAGACGTGTATAAAGAGCTGATTTGGAAAATCATTTTTACAAGTGCATTCAATGTGTTTATACACTTAATCACCTTCACTTATTCCCTCTTGAATGCTGTACGCAATCAGATGATTATGTTTCTTTGAGACAGGCATAAATTTGCTTTTAGTTCTCTCTCTCTTTGCTTTTGACTATAGTGTATGCCACACACACACACACACACACACACACACACACACACACACACAAAAACAAACAGCACACAAAGGGGCAAGGCTAGGATTTATTTATGATGATGCGAAGAAGGTTACAAACCCATTAAGAGGGTGGCATGTGTGATTCATGTGGGGTGTGTTCATACATAGCAATCACATAATTAATAAACGACATATATTAACCATCTAACCAAGTTTCTCGCTTAAATTGCAGTTAACTGGATTAAATGAAACCAGTAGCCAGCATAAAAAATTTTGTTTTCAATAATACTTAAGATAGTTAAGAGCTGAGCAAAAGGGTCAAATTTGTTACAGTGGTGAATATTGTGACATTATTCAGCTTATTATATGTACTATATAATTGAGCCTATTTGATCAGTCACTTGCATTTGACAGGTTTCGACCAAAATCTAGTTTTTCTGTTGGTGTAAATTTCAGAAATGAACATTTTATCATAGAACACCTTATTATTAAACCAAACTAGTTAACAATAAAACACCTCATACAAAAAAAGTGCTTTGTGATGAATCCATAAAACTCTCACACACATCACTTCACACGTCATTTCCTGTAACGTTGACTTGTTTTTGCACATGACCTCTTCAAAAATGAAGTGAGTCAACTGACCTGTGTTTTTATATGCGGATTGCATAATCTGTTCCTATAAAATTGCTGTAAAAGTAAACGTGTTAAGGAGGTTTTTGTTATACTGGTACTTGGAAGTGGCACACACATGCATGCACACATTATAATTCTTGAGTCTTTGTAACTTGAGTGTCCTCTGGATAAGACATGATGAATCAGTCAGTATTAATAGCTCTTGAGACAATGAAATACATTCAGTGGCTGCGCAGGTACCTTTAACTCTCAACGGAAGCCTCACAGTTTCTTTCCAGTGGTAACTGTCACAGAAAGGTGGCCTGCTGAGAGACCCTGCCTCTGTCTGCTAGGATTCACCCAGCGGGAGGTTTAGGAGATGATTTTTGCAGGGGCAGGCAGACCAGAGAGGGGTGCATCGTAAGAAGGGGTTTAACAAGAAAGAGTATTGTGAAAGAAATCATCTTCGAGAGCATTCTCTTTTTTTTTCATCGGCTGACTGTAAATCCCATTTCAGTAAAATCAATGAGAAAATGAAGAAATACAGAAGGTATACATTGTTTACCAGTCAAAAAAGATCAATGCTCATGATATCTTCTTTTTTATTATTTTTTACTTTTGCATTTGCACTTTCATATGAACATATACAGTAGACCATTGCAAATACATTAACAATTATAAATAAGATTGTTAAAAAATGTAATAATATTGTAATAGAAAATATCTTTGAAACTATTTGATATTATTAGCACATCCAATGAGCTTAATAAGCCAAATATTTATTTAAATTAGCTAAAATAGAGGGAAACAATAGCTTATGGCATTATTGCAGATAGACAATATTGCCTAAATGAAAGCTGGCACTGTAATTTCCTGTTAGACCATGGGGCAAAGGAATTTGGCCGAGTGTTTTTGAGGCTGTCAGGGATTTAGGTGTTCCAAGGTATAGCAAACGATCGATAACTCATCTTTGCCTCTTAAAGAGCAGGAAGCCCACTCTTTAATGGGAATCTGAGTTTAGGGGCTTAAAGTTACTATGGTGAATTAAAGTAAGATTTATAGATGTTTGTGGCAACTTGTGGGAGAATAATTCAGGATTTTTTTTTTTACAACCTAATACGATATATCCGACTCATTATTTCTTATCCAGTTGAACTTCCTCTTTCTCAGTATGGCAGAACGGAGGTAATTGACAACACGCTGAATCCAGACTTCGTGCGGAAATTTGTTCTGGATTTCTTCTTTGAGGAGAAGCAGAATCTTCGGTTTGATGTGTAAGTATAGATTTATGTCTCTTCTGTATGATAAGTAGTTTTGTATAGCTATTTTATGTCATTGATACACATAAATCATAGTCAGTAGAACATAGTTTTTAATCCAATACATTATTCTTAAAAAGACGCAGTTTGAAACATCAGATCCCGTGTCTTCTCCACTTTCTTTCTCTCTCTCTCTCTCTCTCTCTCTCTCTCTCTCTTTCTCTCTCTATCTATCTCTTTGTCCATCTCACCTTCTGGACACCCTGGAGAGGTGATCGATGTCCTCTGTAGGGGATTAGGGGAGTGCTCAGGGAAGATCAGGTGCAGCCTGCAGCAAACCCTCACTCAGATCATTCACATGGATCAGAACTTGACAGCCTTCCAAATTCAATAACAAACAATATCTGCATTGCTGGACAAAAATTGCTTTACTTCTTTGATAATCATTCATTCCTCTGTGAAGCTTTTCACATGATTTTCATTTTTACCTTATTCGTCTTTATTATCACCTGCATGTAATATTCTTAGACCACAATATTAATTTATTTTGAGAATTGCCTGTTTTATCTACTTCATTCAATAGCTGGATTCAATAGTTCTCCTTATGTTTTACTACCCCCTCCATCCTGTTTCAGTCTCAACACCACCTTCATGTGCTTTTTCTTTTTGTAATAATCAATAGCAGCTCCAACACAGCTTTCCTCTACTCAAGGGGAAAGCACTGTTTATAGGCCATGTGGAAAGTTGTTTTTTTGTAAAAGATAAAGTCTGTTTAACTCTTTTCCTGCAGTGTCCATAGTTATGGACAATCACTTTAATGTAGTGTATTAATTGTATATACAATATAAATCACCTGCAAGTCACTGTTATTGTAATTTAGTACAAAGCATTATCCAGATTTTTGTTGCTGAATATTTGCCTTTACAAATGAGGCATGTTTTTGAAATTTTTTTTTAAACTAGCTTTTTACACAAAAGCTTAAATTAAGTATTTTCTTTATATTCTAATGACCTAAAGTCATTTGGTGTTGGATCTGTGTTTCTACACTTTTTAAAAATTCATTCAAAATGTGTTATTTTGGTATTTATTATATATATCTTTTTTTTATATTACATTTAAAAAAACAGTTTGTTAATTATTTATACATGAAAGGGTTTCACATCATATGAACATTATTTCATTCCATTAATCCATGAGTTTATGTGTCATAGTTTGTTTGGAAGGATGCCCACATACCTGGCCTTGTAAAGGGGTCAGCAGAGAGCTGAAGTCCCCAGCCATCTGGATGTCAATAAACAGATGGAGCATGGCATCATCTGTCTTTTTAACCATGTGTGTAGGGGGTCTTGTGTTTGTGTGAGTGCGAAGAGAGAGAGAGCTTTAAGGGAAGCGGGGTCTGTTACATCTTTGTCACGTTCAACATGTGCTGTTATGAAAAGCCTTTGTCTAAAGGCTCTACAGAATTTGTTTTTTTTAACCAAATGATCTTTATTAGGGTTCTGTAGGATTTTTAGCTATTTGTCAGGTTGTTTAATTATAGATAATTACAACATATACTGCATTTAATACATATATTTTATTATTAAAGTTCAGTATTATCATTATGGCAGTACAGTTAAACCTTGTGGTGAATTTACTGTAAATCAAGTCCTGACTAGTGGGGACTGTTGAGTCATTATGTTTGGTGAGCCCCCGTAGTGTAATGTTGATGCTAAGCTAATCCCCACTGAAAATCATTAGGGGTTGAATTATTGATAACTCATATGTTTACTGTGTCCTTCTCTGAAATGCTCTATGCTAGAATTGTCAGTCTTCTCATACTTCACATCTTTGTTGGTGAATATCATTAACATCATGTACATCTGCGCTTGTTTAATATGGATGATCCTATGTCCAGTTTACCATCTGATTCTCATACACACACACACACACACCTTTATTTTAGATTTAGTCCCACTTTTTTGCTATAATAACCTTTCTATGTTTTAGTGGCATTGTGTAAAAGACTAAAGGTGGAGCTGGAGGTAGCAGAGCTGAAGAGGCTGAGATTTTCATTGGGAGTGACGAGGATTGACAGGATTAGAAACGAGTTTATTAGAGGGACCGCACATGTAGGACGTTTTGGGGACAAAGTGCCTGATTAACATGGTTTGGACATATGCAGGAGGGACATGGGGTATATCGATAGGATGCTGATAATGATGAGGATGGAGCCACCAGGAAGGAGGAAATGAGGAAGGCCAAGGAGGAGGTTTATAAATGTGGTAAGGTAAGACATGCAGGTAGTTGTTTTGAAAGAGGCAGATGTAGAGGACAAAGGAGTATGGAGAGGGATGATCCGCCGTGGCAACCACTAACGGGAGCAGCCAAAAGAAGAATAAGAAGTTTCTTCTGGGAAGGATTTTTGATAGATTTAATAATTCAGCCATTAGTGGGCATTCCATTTCATCCAAAGTCTGAGAAGGATTCTCAAGTTCATTCACACCAACCTTTGAAATTATGTCATCATGGATCTTAATTTGTGTACAGGCACATTGACATGCTGGAACATGTTTGGGCCCCTTTGTTTAACTGAAGCGGAATTGTGATGTTACAGCCTAGACATATTATACAATTATGTTCTTTCCTGGGTTATGCATGTGAAGATCACATTGTTAATAAACCAACATGAAGACCACTAGGCATAGGCAATATAATAATTGGAATGTTTTGAAAAAAAAAAAAAGAAACCACTGTTGTGTTAATCATCAAACATCAAACATTTTGGTCCAAGCATTTGATGACAGAACCCTAAAAGCATCCTCCATTTGCACTCATCATCAATAGGAAAATAAAGACCAGTTTAATTACAGAAATAAATACAGATACAAAACACAAAAGTTCTTAAAACAAGATTAATTTCTACCACTGATGGAAAGGCTAAAGTGTGGAGAAAGAATGGATTTGCTCGTGATCCAAAAGATACAGTATAGGGCTGCAGCTATCGATTATTTTAGTAATCGCGTATTGTAGGTCTGAAAATATTCCTCGATTACCTCAAATAATGGGAATCCAGAAAATTCATTGAGGCAAATTATTTTCGTCCATTTAACAACACACTGTGTTTCCCCACAAACCATTATTATTGCTAACACACTCTGGACAGGTAAACACAGCAGATGCTGCAGAATGGAAAAAATTGAGGAATGTGTAACTGCGAGGGCCAAGAAGATATGGTTTAATTCCCACTTTTCCTCTTGCCTGAGTTTTTAAAAAAAAAATTGTATTCTGATATTATTTCTTGCAATTACGATTTTATTTCTCACAATTCCTTTTTTAGCCATTTGGGCAGCATCACCACATCTGTAGTGCCAGAAAGCTTTACACATGAAAATGAAATAGTCTACAATCAATAAAATCACATGATATCAATCTAAGCCTCCGATCCCTGGAGAGAACTCTGTCTAACAATCAGCTCTGGAGGAGACAGAACAAGACAGATGAAGGAGAGGACCCTCGTTCATACACCAACAGCTTCAAACTTTAGGCCGACAACATGGTTACTGGTGGATGTACCAGAAATGTTGCATGTCTATGAGAAATAAAGTCAGAATTGTGAGGAAAAAGAATGAAACATAATTAAAAGGAAAAAAAAAACCTTTCGACAATCGTTGGAAATAAATCATTGGAATAAACGGTAGAATACTCGATTGCTAAAATAATCGATAGCACTGTACGGTGTTTTCTTTATGTTTTAGTTTGAAATGATTCCAAACTTTCTGTCATTTTCTTTGGTCGGAATCTTCTCCTCTCCTTTCTCTGTTTCCTCCATGTTCCTCAATTTTTTTTTATTCTGCAGCATCTTCTAAGTTACCTGTCCATCTCTGTCCAGAGTTTAGTGGGTGGTGCATCAGTAATAATGGTTAGTGGGGGGTTTTAAATGGACTAAAAGCGTCAAGGCAAATAATTTTTTGTATCAGAATTACTCGAGTTACTCGAAGGAATTATTTCGGCCCTAATACAGTTTAGCATGATAGAGATAACGTCATGGCTTAGGCTCGCATGCTGCTTCTGGAATGGGCTCACAAATCTTTATGAATGACGCAACTCATGATGGTAGCAGCTGAATAATTTCAGAATTCTTCAGAAACATTCTGAGTGCCAACTTACAAAGAAATGCATCCAATCTAATTTGGAGGAAGTTCATTGTGCAGCAAGACAATGAGCCAGAACACACTGCCAACTCAATAAAAGACTTCATCAGAAGGAAAAAAGTGAAAGGTTTTAGACACTAAGTCAATCACCAGACTTTTACCAAGTTACCCTTTTGCTAGCCAGAAATGTTGTACATGACCTGAAGGCTCAAATATCTTAAATGTATAGGTAAAAAAACATTGGCCTTGCCAGTCGAATATTTTCACTGGGGACTGTGTATGTGTAAATATATATATATATATATATTACACACAGTACACACCAAAAGTTTGGACACACCTTCTCATTCAAAGAGTTTTCTTAATTTTCATGACTATGAAAATTGTAGAGTCACACTGAAGGCTGAGTGCTAGTACTGTAGTTAAAACTATGAATTAACACATGGAATTATATACATAACAAAAAAGTGTGAAACAACTGAAAATATGTCATATTGTAGGTTCTTCAAAGTAGCCACCTTTTGCTTAGATTACTGCTTTGCACACTCTTGGCATTCTCTTGATGCCTACTTTGAAAAACCTACAATATGACATGATGTCCAAACTTTTGGTCTGTACTGTATATATAATATAAATAATATGTATACAGTACAGACCAAAAGTTTGGACACACCTTCTCATTTTAAGAGTTTTCTTTATTGTATATATGTGGAATTATATACATAACAAAAAAGTGTGAAACAACTGAAAA
>MU545793.1:10347452-10357723 GCA_024362625.1 Silurus asotus | reverse complement strand
ATATATATATATATATATATATATATACACACACAAAAGAAGGTGTTTATGCATGTGTTGGAGGGGTGGTGTGCATTTGTGCATGACTGTATGTGTTTATGTTTGTCTAAACCATTTTTTTAAGCTGTTTTGTAGTATAATGTTACCTACTTCTCCAAATATTATTTTACTAAATGAATTAGTTATAAAATTGTAGGTTATGGTTTTACATTAAATGTATTTGATTCACTTCTAACATAGTATATCTAACATACCAGTTTATATTGGTAAATAAGACAAATAATAAAATTCATTGCCTGGTGGAAACGAACAGAACTGTTGAAAAGATGAGATATTATTGCATGGCCTTTATTGTGGTTATTCTTAGCAACCTGTCTATTTCTGTAAGCATGAAAAGACACATTACAGGTATGCCATTACCAGTCACTGGATTGCTATTCACATGCATGGCTGGTGTGCTGAGATTTGCATAGATTAGTGTGTGGTCCTACAGAGAAGACATGGTTAATAAACAAAAATATGTATGAAATGTATTCACATCAAGCTAATACAGTAAAGGAAAATAGCAATAATAATCTCCTGTGTTTCTGTAATTTTTTTTAATGTAATTGCACTAAGTGCTTTGCAATGTTGCATTTTAAGTGATATATATTTTTTTCTTTTAGTAATACCTGCAGTTTAAGGCCCGTAAAGTGGTGCTTAAAGATTTTTGCATCTTATTCATCATTCGTCTTTTGTGCCAGAGAGAGAGAGAGAGTCTGCTGCATATTCTTGCATTTAACATGCCTTGCCATTTATCTATAAGAGCTTATTTTTTTCCTTGTGAAATATACATATTTTATTTTAGTAAGTAGCACTTACTGCTTATGGTTCACACTGTAGTCCATAATTGAGTGTCAGTGATTAGCACCTATATTATATTATGTATTATGGTAAATTAAGAGCCATTTGATTGGCACAGATACAGATAACATTATCCGCATGAAAGTTTCACGTATTTTGAACGAATACTCAATTGCGCCATAATGAACACCATAATGAACACTCATCCCTACTGGTCTCTCACTTTCAACTAGACATTTTTCCTCTCAGTTTCTTCCAAAGGTCATATCAAAGCAATATTTCAGACTTCCAATCAGGCGTGTAGAGATAAGGGTGCTATCCGACAGTGTGCTGCAATAACAGGTCAGAGAGAAAGCGAGGCAGTTTCATCTTATAAAAAATATGATGCACTGACTCCATGCTGGGAGGACACCAGTTCTAATAATGGGCACTTGCACTGACAAAGTGATGAGAGACATTTAGAAAAAATGGTGTTCTTATCATTTTGATTCAAGAAATTGCATGAAGAACCATTTATATTTCCATAAATACATTTGACCAAAAAAAAAAACCCAATTGCAAAAGTAGCTGTAATGTAATATCTCCTGCTTTTTGTAACAGTGCTTTAAACTGGAATGAAGAAACACAATTTGTCACATGCTGTAGCTTATTTAAAGTGATCGTTCTCCCGTGTGCAACAGGACATTTTAATGGAGGCATTTTGTCAAAGTTGCAATGCTCATCTTGGCTATATTCTTTCCTCATTGTATGTAAATGTGCACCACTACATTTCTCGCAGTGAGTTTAGCGTTCCTGTGCAATAAAATCTCATTTCAGCACCGCTCGCGGGCCTGCACGCTGTGCCATAATTTCATTTTGATACCGGCACACATCAGGAGAGCTCTCATTGGCTGAATGGAACTGTTTTTAAGCTGAAGATTGAAAAAAGAACGGGGGTGGTAAAACAGAGAAGGAAATAAAGCACCTGGATGAAAATAGACAGTGTGGCTTACATAGTATAACAGAGACAACACTTTAGTGTAGAGTTCAGTTTCTAAAATTTGTAGGGACATAAAAGGTAAAAATGCTCTTGAATATTCATGCTGTTTCTTTGTACCATAGAGTAAATTCATAAACCGCGACTTATACATTACACATGCAGGCCAAGTCCTTAATAATCCCTGCAGATTTCAGGAACTACTGTGTCAGTAATGTGGTGTATGTCTTAGCCATCCATCATGTCCCTTGGGGATCTGGAGCTGTCACACTACTCACTGCATCTTAGCCTAGAGGAGCTTTCACATGTCCATCAGCACAGCCTGACCACAGAGACAGAAACACCGACAGTAAGAAAAAGTGAATTTAAATGCAGGAAGACACCTCTGGACCAGGGGAGCCTTCTCTTTTCCTAAAACGGATTAAGGGTCTGCATGTACTTGTTCACAACAGATGAGATAAGAGAGAGCAAATACTGAGTAAGAGCAGGCAAAAACATATGCTAGAAATGAAGTAAAGACGATCATTGGTTTTAACATGATTAAAAAGAATGTAAAATTCTTAGTCATGGCAGATCATAAGAGTTCCTCCAAGCCTTGTATGTTAAAAGGAATGCACCGAGTGATCACATTTCAATCTCCCCACACATGGCACATATTCCAATGGGTCATTTTATTCTCCTGCTGTAATTACCTCAGATAAAATATAAACAGAATAAAAATAATTTCTTAGTGATATCTATCTATCTATCTATCTATCTATCTATCTATCTATCTATCTATCTATCTATCTATCTATCTATCTATCATCCAGCAAACCAGCCAGCCATTAATCCATCTTTTCATCCATTCATCAGTCCATCCACCCACACAGTATGTATATATGAACACAGTTTTTTTTGTGTCTTAATGTCGACAGTTTTTTCTGACTATATTCATCATTCAGTCCATTTTTCACATTTTGTTCCAGGTACAATGTGGACACAAGAAGTTCAAACATCTCTAAACACGTAAGCTCATTTCTTCTTGCTTTGCTATTTAGGTTTGGATCAATATCTGTTGTTTCTGACTTTAGTCAAAACAACAAGGTGTAAGCATCACTCTGTCTGACAGATGACCTGCTTCTGATTTATTTTTCTGTCCCAGATATTTATTTGACATCCTTCTCTCTTTTGATCTGCACCCATTCCTTCCCCCATCACCCCCCCCCCTCCCCGCCTTTCGTTACGGATGAGCAGAAAGTAAGTAGTCCTACAAAAACAGCTACATTGGGTATATCAGCTTAATCAAAGCAAAAGTACAGAAATAACATGACACTCCTGGGATTTCCATTTCTGAACATAGAGTTAATTAGCCTGAGAAATTCATTAAAGCGCTCATCTGAAATGCTGAAAACTCAGCCAAGTAAATATGAAAAGGGCTCAAATTATTAGTGTGTGGTGTATAACTGGTAATATTGATGTTAAAATAACTTTCATGGCCTAATGTAGCTAATCCTGATACATTAGTGCCAAAACTCCTGCACTCAGTTAACTTGCACAGTGTTTATTCTTGTTAAGGTGCATTGCTATAAACACTACAGGTGTTAATACAACACTTTTTAATGTTTACACAGTGCGCCATTAATACTTACTGCAATGTATATGTCCATGAGATGAAACGGTGCAAAGTAGTGTTACGAGATGTGATCTTCAACACACACGATACTGAAACATAGTTTCACATCTTTTCCCCCAAACATGTTGAGCTTCTTGTACTGCTGCAATGTAATCATCAAGGTAATTAAGGTTTTGTAGTTGTTATGTGCATTCATTTTAAACACAATCATATTTATTGGATATAAAACACATTAGGGAATACAGTTATGGGAAAATAATTAACAGCAAAGTGGTGTCCTGTGTCTCCACATGATGTGCTATTAAATATTACCACAATAATGTTGATTACTTTCCAACGACAAAACATTACAGAAATATTTCAGTTCTCAACATTTTCAGTGTCAACAATTATATAATGTTTAAAAAGGAACTATAATGAACCATTTTTGCATAGTTTGGACTTTACTAACATTAAATGAGAAACCAAAAGCTCAAATCTCATCATTATATAAAAATTCCAGATTAGTTATAATGATGTGGATGACTGAAACTCTTTACAGACATGCCCTGAAGGAAAGCATATAGAATTTTGTAATGTTGGAAGAATGATACATAATTTGTATTATACAGTAGTATAATAATATACAGCTTATCATGATGCAATTCTCTCGCTTCGACAGTCCCATCAATTACCTTTTTAGTCTCTTTTCCTGTTTTGCTTATTTGTATACAGCACTGTGCATAGCCTCAGGCACCCTAATGTTTCTAAATACAAATTTTGTTGTAGATGTCTATTTTGTGGTTTCTGCATTATTGAGTCAGTTTAAAAAACAGTTTAGATTTTCCAAAATTTTCAACATAAAATCTAATGTTACAGAAATGTCAGAGAACAATGTAACATATTACATAATACACCACTTTTCAGACAAAAAATAATAATGAAATCTCTCAGGGATTATATGCAGAAATGGAAGGCGAGTGTGACAGTCAGCGCCTCGAGAAGAACTGTGGCAGATTTTCACTAAGAAAACTTACTGATGTACTAATTGTACTGATGCATTTTTTTTTATAAAGCAAAGGGTTGTCAAACACAAAATTTACTTTATTAAGATTATTACTGCTTACTGCTCTTATTAGATTTTATAATAGGTAATGTTTAATTTTCATTCCTGAAGGCTTTATTGGTTTACAGTGTTTCTTTACATGTACAAGGCTTTGTACTGTAAAATACCTTTGTGCAATACTGCACGCTCCATTGCTATAAGAGCTCTATACCCAGTTAATATGTCCCTCTGGTTTTAGGATTTCCTGGGCCAGACATTTTGCACACTTGGAGAGATTATTGGATCTGCAGGCAGTCGCCTAGAGAGAACGCTATCGTGAGTCCGTTTTTTGTGATTCATTATATTCATTAACCCTGAATTATAAAGGCACATCCTTATTATTAAACTCAGAATGACTATAATTTGGTTAAGTCATTGTGGATCAGTTTTCAATGAGTCAGTTCTTATGTTTACTTTAAAACCTGGGACCTTCGTCCCTCACAACAGTTCTTTCTTATTATTTCTCAATAAGTCTACACAAACCTATGGTGTCTAATAAGCTTCAATCCTTTAGGTATGCTATCTCATAAAAAAAATACTGATGCATTTCAACATGCACGTAACGTATCTGTGTTTCAAAATATGCAAAATGTTACACAGCCATAGCTGGTGATGTCTCTGGATTACTAGCAAAAATGCTTTGATTGCTTTTACCTTTTTAAAGGTTTCCATATGCACATGTCTCTGTACCGGTGTGTTAAAGCCATGTCTTTCGGAATTTATTTAGCTTGGGGTTCCATATAATCTTTATAAAGTGGCTTGGAGATTAAGGTGCCAGGCAGAGTAATTATTCTTTTCGAATGCTTGATGAAAGTATTTAATATTCCTATATATCTAAATTGCTGGGCACCTTGCTGGGCATCAACCTTCAGCTGCATATCTCTGTTGGTTACTTTAGTAATATCCCTTGTGAAAGTGCTGTTCATTTCTCTCCCTGCTTATTTAATGTTAGTCAGCATAGACTATATGTTCATAAATAAAAAAAAAAATTGTAAAAGTACATTTTCTGTATACTGGAGTCCAACGATCGAGATGGCATTATGAAATATCTTAAAAGTGTTTCAAGTGTTATAGTATGTTATTGTAAAAAAATATATATCTCTAATGTGAGGGTGATATTATAATTGTTGCAAATTTATAGCCATACTGACTGTGTATGATTGAGTCAACGTTTGGAACTCATGTGACTGGATCAGATCCCAACGAGATCAACTTGTTGTCCTTTAGCTGTAGGTCAACACACCAGAGAGCAAACACCGCTGACCCTCTCTGTGCAATTAATAAGCAGCTTTCTCAATAAACATATTGAGGTTGGATTTTATTAATATTCATTCATGGGGATTTGATTTAGTGATGAACCTTTTGGAGTTTTTTTTTAGAAAACAATTACTGGGTATTAATAAGACTATGTTTTATAGGTTGTATTTAATTTTTTGATTGCTCTGCAATTTGCAATTGCTCTGATATTTATCAATAATTATTTAAGTCTACATTACAGAGTACCTACACATTTGTGGCATTAATCATCTCTCATATCTCATAATTTGCTAAATAACCAGACTTTCAATGTTTGAGTACCTTAATATTTATATCTCAGTGTTCTCACATCTATGGGCTAAAAGTCTTGCTTATGTTTCTCAGTTGGCATGCTACACTAGTAGTCCAAGAAAGCAGTTTTATTTTAAATATGCCATATATATGTCATATATTTTCTCTATATATGGATGTGACAACTGAGAACCAACAATGCTCAGTGATTCAAAGCTAGTCTGTGGTAGTGAACCAGTTGTCCAACTGCAGCTATGGTGAGGAGATTATATAAAATGACAAAAGAGACAACTCTGTTTTTATCGCAGCCAACATGAAAATTATTTTTGTTTTTTTTGGTTGCAATTTTATAAGACCATTATTTACTAAATATAATTGTGTGTAATACAAGATGCATTAGTTAGTTAGTTCGTTTTATTGTACAGATTGGAAATAGGTATTTGGCTTCGCCTGGCAGTATAAATGCGTTATCAACCAAACAAAGATAAAAACAACATTAAACTACATTAAAACAGTATAAAAATCTAATAGCAAAGTAACATTATTTACATATTTAGTCTGCATATATGAATATATCCTTTTAAATAACAAATATAAAGCACAAGGTGGATTCAGTGGAAACAGATTGATTTAATAAACCATAAAAATAAATACATAAATAAAAATTATTTAATGACTTAATGACTGTTTGTCAGGGAACCACCAGCCACGCCTCCCCCTGTGCTCAACACACTCGCAGCGCCTCACCTTCGCCTGTCTCCAATCTACGCTCTCCTTTATAAGGTCCCCGTTCTCACTCACTCTATGTCCGATTTACGGTTCATACTAGCGATCCTTTCTGAAGTCACCTTGTTTCGGATAATACCTGTTTTCCGGTTCGTGCTTCTGTCTGTGTACTATGGCAAATAAAACGTACTGACTGTATTCTGGTCTCCGACTCTTGATCCAAACGTGACAGAAGATCGGACCCATATCGACAACTTACCTCGATCAATCCACAGCCTCCATTTCGGATCTCATCAGGGAAATTGCCGCCGCTCTCCGGGAGGCCTTCGCGCTTCATAACGCCAGATCAGCTATTTAACCTACGCCAAGGATCTTCCCTGCTTATGGACTACAGCCTCAGCTTCCGCAGCCTAGCAGCCAGCAGCGGCTGGAACGAAACCACTCTCCTCAGGGCATACCGCCAAGGTTTTAACCCGGACATTAAGCTGGCCATGGTAACGCACTGGGAGTGGATGCCTTCATCCTGCTGTCCATCCGTATTTCCCATCGACTGGCAGATTGTCGGTCCTCGGAAACGGAATCTAATCCTCCACACTCCATCTCTTCTACTCCGGAGCCTGAGCCCATGCAAGTCTGATCTCATCGGCTGTCCAAAAGAGAGAGAGAGTGTGTCGCCTCATTGCCGGAGCCTGCCCGTATTGTGGTGAGCATGGGCACTTCATTCCCCAGTGTCCAGCCTGAGCCCCACGCCCGACAATGAGTACTGTTGACTTCACCGTGGAAATCACCAATTTATCTAAGCTCCCGGTCACACTAATAACCCCCACGCTCTCCCTTCTGGTCTCCACCCTGGTAGATTCCGGCTCCGTGGGCAACTTCATTTTCCAGGACTGCCTGGAACAGTTTCAGCTGCACCGTGGGAGAGGGACACGGAAGCTGGGGGTTCAAACCATCCAACGGAGACCCATAGGCTGTAGTTGGGTGAAGTACTGTGCCCTGGTAGTCGGCCTGTTTCATTGCGAGAAGTTTCTTTTTCTGGAGAACTCTACAGCAAGCATCATACTGGGGCATCCCTGGCTGATACAACACTCCCCGAAGTTCTCATTGAACCCCTGTGACATTCTCGAGTGGAGCCACCGGTGAAGAAAGCATTGTTTACACCACTTACCCTGTGTCTGACCCTGATCCACCTAGCGGCCACACTCATGGAAATCCCTAATAACTCCCCAAAGGTGGAGGTTTCCCCGGAGTAACAATCATTTGGGGACATGTTTAGTAAAAAGGCAGCGACTCACCTACCCTCCACCACCTGTGGGACTGCGACATTGACCTGGTGCCAGGCTTCAAGATGCCTAAGGGACGGGTGTATCTGTTGTTGGTTCCAGAACGTGCGGCTATTACGTCCAGCAGGCCCTCTGGCAGGGCTTCATCGCTCTATCCTCCTCCCCGCAGCCTCCAGCTTCTTCTTTGTGGAGAAGAAAGTGGGGGACTCTGGCCCTGCATTGATTATCGCCATCTGAACACCCAAATCGCTCCACTCCTGTATCCGCTTCATCTGGTCCCAGCTGCCCTGGAGCATTTACAGGGTGCATGTATCTTTACTAAGATGGACCTCCGCAGTGCCTATAACCTGGTGTGCATCTGCTAGGAGGATGAGTGGAAGGCGGACTTCATCACCCCCTCTGGTCATGAGTATTGTGTCATGCCGTATGGCCTGTCCACTTCCCATGCGGTGTTCCAAATCTTCATGAACGTTTCTCCACTGGTTCATGTTTGTTTAAATAGATGACATCCTCATCTTCTCCCGAGACTCGACCGAACACCGTGGCCATGTCACCCAAGTCCTGGAGCGACTGAGGGACCATTATCTCTATCTCAATCTCGAGAAATGTGAGGTTCTGGGATATGTGATTGGCTGAAGGGAAAGGCCAAGAGCCTCACGTAGGCATTAGATGCCGAGGAGGCCTTTCAGGAGCTGAAGAGGAGATTCAGTGTCACCCCTCTCCTACGACACCCGGATCCCCCGCTCCCATTCATCGTGGAGGTAGATGCCTTCTAGACCGGCGCAGGGGCTGCCTTATCCAAACAGTCGCTGGGCACTGTTCCATCACGCCTTTTGGAACTTCGGCGTCCCTAAAGAAATCATGTCCGACCGGGAACCCCAGTGCCATGTGGGGAAGGCGCTCCTCCAGCTTCTAGAGGTCACAGTTAACCTGTCATCTGAATATCACCCTCAGACCTACGTACAGACGTAGTGGAAGATACAGGAGCGAGGACGCTACCTCAGCTCGTACAGCAATCAGGACCAAACTAGCTGGAACCAATTTCTCCCCTGGGCCGAATACGCACAAAACTCCCTGTGTCAAGACGCCACTGGCCCGACCCCGTTCCAGTGCGAGCTGGGCCATTCAACATTTCAGATGTGGATTACTGGTTCTGGGAAAGCGAACGCGTGTGGTAATCAGAACCACCCAGAGGTTCAAGGATCTACTAAGGTCGGAGGCCCCCCTTACGAACCGGGTGACCAGGTCTGGCTGTCCACCCGTGATCTGTGCCTATGGCTACTTTGTACCCTGGACACTGTTTTTGGCAAAAATATCTGACTAAAAAGTAGTTAGTAGTAGTAGTAGTAGTACTACATTTAAGGATGGCTGTTTTTGTCGGTTTGCACAAATCTACAGCATTTACATTTGTATATTTCTAGTTTTTACCTATAAGATGGTCTATTAGGTTTATCTCTTGGTATCTTAATAGCATAATATAATATTGCCACTAATATTTAGTGTCAGATCTATTTAATGCTTATTCAAACCTCATATAAAATAAATCACTTAAAAAATATTTGAATACAGAGCTGAAATGTTTTTCACATAACTGATTAATGAAAAAGCAGGCATTTTTCTATTTTGGGTTCATAATTTTTTTTTTTTTAAATTTCAACACATCTTACAGTCGTTAATTGCCATTATACTGAACATGAAACTATGCATGTGTGACATGTTTTAGCCAGGGTCAGATTTACACCAGGGGCTTAGTGCAAAAAAAAAAGAAAAGAAGTATTCCACTTTATTAGTGCACAATTACAGCTCTGATTATAACAGGAATAGTCTCTCTCTCTCTCTCTCTCTCTCTCTCTCTCTCTCTCTTTCTTTCGCTCTCTCGCTCTCATATATTGCCTCTACTTTTCTTATACACACTCAAAAACACATGAAATACTCCACTGACTTGATGGGCATTGTTTCTATGGTAACTAAGAACTTCTCCATCTCTGGTGTAGTGTAAGTTGAGTGAATTCTTTCGTCAGGCTTTTTACGAATTCTCTTTTTCTTAACTTGTTCTTTTGTTCCCAACAATAGATCAGGGGGTTATATAGAAAAAGGTACATAGTACAGCTGTATTAGTGTTGAGCTGTATTACTAGTGTGTCTCTCTCTCTCTCTCTCTCTCTCTCTCTCTCTCTCTCTCTCTTTCTCTCACTCT
>MU545793.1:10302280-10347420 GCA_024362625.1 Silurus asotus | reverse complement strand
ACACACACACACACACACACACACACACACACACACACACACACACACACACACACACACACACACACAAAGAGAATGGTGTACTGCTTATGTACTTGGCTCTCTAAAGAGAATACATGATTGTACATGAATATATACACAACACCATATTAACTGTGACTGTTTAATTCCTGTTATGAATTCTCTTTCTGTCACTGTCTTTCTCTGTCGTTCCCTTTACTCTCTGTCTCTGTCTTTCTTTCTCATTCAAATTTTGGTTCAAATTCACCTTCAAATTTAAAGGTTTTATTAATGGCAAGATTGTCATGACAACAATAGCCATTTTATTATAGTTGATCCAAATTAGAACTTACATTCTAAAAAATTATTTAATTTATCAGAATCTACCATAGGACACAGTGCTGCTACAAGTCAGGGGTTCATTAAGTGGTCTTTTTAATATTATGATATTTTTGGAGGATTATAAATAGAGGTTACCCAGTATGTTTTGACAAGTTAATACGGGAGATATGTTGCACATATGGCTCTATAAATAAAAGCCTATTTTTGCTATAAAGTATTTGTGTAGAAATATGGCTTTTATCAAAAATTATGTTTAGGTACATGTTTTCAATTTTTTACATGGGTTTAGTAAGCCTACAACGACTACAAAAAAGTAAAAAAAAAAAGAACAATACACCATCTGTATCAGATTTTTCTAGCTAATGTAATATTAAATCACCTCACATACAGTACACACACACAGAACAATTGATTTGTTCAAAAATTCATGCTTCCTAACTCTTCTGTGTATCAGAGGTAACGTATGAATCTACATGTTACTCTTGAGGAGTTCAATGTTGTCTTGTGTATAGTGTAACTGTACTTCAGCAAAGCATATTTTTTTACATCAAATAATGTTTAGCATACAAAACATTCTAAACTATCGTTACCACATATATTTGAACATGTGAGTGCTTTCTGAGCAATAATATAAGTCAGATTCAGTATTGTGTGATGTTTCAAGCACTGCATATCAATACCCATGTATAAGTGTTCATCTAGAACAGGCTGAAAATGTGTAGTAGATACTGAACTGAAAATACATACAGGAATTATGAACCCTGTAAATTTATGCCAAGGAGACCAGAGAAAATGAGAAATCTAGATTTGACAGATTTGGGTCCACCCTGACCTCAGCAGCAGCAATTACAGTATTCATATTTCATTCAAACACATGCATGCATGCATGCACACACACACACACACACACACACACACACACACACACACTGTCCTACACATCACATCCTTTTTCATTATTTAACAGGTAGCAGCCTCTGACCTACATAAAATGAAAGCATTTTTTTTTACTTTAATTTATTTTCATTTCCTCTTCCAATTTAATGACACAAAGAATCTCTTTACCTCCAAGAAGATTAGAAATTCGCAATGTTTTGCACGAGAATCCAACTGCACCTTCTTTGACTGAAACCTAGTCCAGAAGCAGGAGGTAAAGATGATTTTTGGAGCACCTGTCTGCTTATCGAGTAGCTTTCCTCAATAAGGAAACATTATTCATGTTTTTTTTTTAATAATTATTATTAATATTAATTATATTGAACTAACTAATACTGATCTGGTTTGGAAACTTTGTGTGTCTCTTTTTTTTTTTTATCATAGTCCCTTTTGCTCAATCCCATTTCCAAAGCCCAGCAGGGTTTGTTTGTGTCCTAAATGGTTTTCAACATGTTGAGTCTCATAGACGAGTCGTAAGTAATTCTAAGATGACTAATGAAATATTAACAGGCCATATGTAGCCATGTTTGATGTGCCTCTGCAGAGTTTGACTGATACTCTAGTAACTGGCACAGTGTCAGATGTTTGATGTAACTCCAAAGTCAGGAAGTGCAAGCGAATGGAAAAGACTTTACACCAGACATGAACAGTGTCTGCTACATGTTTCCTTTTATAATAGTCTTTCTTTAATTGTTGATAAGACCACTAAATTAACCAAAGTAGTCAGAGTTTCAATTGGGTTTGAATATACTTCTATGAAATTATTTTCTTTTGTCAGCTGTTTCTGAACAGTCTGAAATTAGCAGTTTGTTAATGCATTTTCTATATATTCTTGTTTTTGGATTGTGGACTTCTTTTGCTTCCTCTGTCTTATTTCAGGATATTTCTGTGCGTTACCATGGAGAGGAGACTTTAGAGTCTTTGTGTGTTAGTATATGATTTCTTTTAGACTTGTTTGCATATGTATGTAGGAACCTTCCCTTGCTTTTTTGCTCAGTAAGCTCAGAATAATGCACATCTATAGCACCTCCAGACGCTGATGCGAAAGAACAAAGGTGTTACCTGATTTCATTACATGAAACTTTTTGAGAGTAGTTTTTCAGATGAAAGACTATACTGTGTCTTGCATCATCTTTTTTAAACTTGACTCAAAGAAATAATACAAAATGAAGCAAACTAAACACTGACTTCACATTGTATGTACCTAAAATATCGCTCTTAGTATAAACATACACATTCTCTCCTGTTTTATGTTGCTCCTGTTAACGTTTACATTTGGACTCTAAATTACTGCAATCTATTCAAAGTAATTAAATCCAGACCAGAGATAATTGTAGGATTATGCTGAATGAATGAAGTTTAGTTACAACCATTATCTATAAACAGTCCTTTTTAAGCTGCCACAGAGTCTTATTGATATGTATGACCCAGAGTTGCCAGTAAAATTAGATATTTAGAGGTGCCACAGAACCTCTTACTCATTTACACACACACACACACACACACACACACACACACACAGAAACACACACCACTGTGCAAATAAATCTTTTTTTTTTCTTTTCCATTTTTCCTCAAATTAAGCAATTGCCTGCAAGTAGCTAGCGCTCTCCTATCCAACAGCTATCAAGCTAATGTGCACTTTATCTGAAACATCTAAAGCGACCCAACACTATCGCATCAAACTGTCACTTATGCTGCATCATAAAGGTACTGTAATGCCCTTTAAGGAAAATGCTATCTACCCTCTTCCACATACATGAGCTTATTGATTACCACAATTGGCTTGTGACATAGCTATTCTAATAGCAGCATATGTTGGCCACCACTAGCACACCAAGATTGTCATGAAGTGACAAATGTCAGGAGTTTGTAACCAAGAACTAAGTTTCCAAACAGCCAGCACACTTTAGTCTTTATCACATGACCTAATAATATGTCACTGATCAAACACCTGTTTCCTCTTTCACTGTTAATTGAGACATATAAAATAGCCTTTATTTAACACATATACATTACAGCAGAGTGAAATTCTTACTTCGCAAATCCCAGCTTGCTTAAAAGATGGGGTCTAAACGCAAGGTCAGCCATGATACAGTACCCCTGGAGCACAGAGGGGTAAGGGCCTTGCTCATGGGCCCAAGAGTGGCAGCTTGGCCATATGGGGGCTTAAACCCCCGATCCTCCGATCAGTAACCCAGCACCTTTACCACTGAGCGACTACCTAATATAGCTAGTAATACTGTACACTTTACTCTGTGTCTTGCATTTGTCTGTCCATGATTGTTATTGTTGTTCAGAATATGATTTTTTTTTGCTCATGTTCCTATACATTTTGTGGGTTGTTTTTTGTATGTCTTTCTATTTATTAATTTGCATACAAGTCATATGTGAAAAATGCGTGGCTTCAATCATTGAGTAATGTACAATGTTTGTGTCCTCAATTCTGAAGTAAATCAACTTACAATACAGGCAGTCTTACACGGAAAAAAAAGATCAGACTTTTACTTGAATGCTCTGTATGTTGCATTCTGCAACAAACTTATATAAACCAAGCAATTTATTTTACCACTATGCTATTCAAGATTTATATGAAATAAAAAGATATGTAGACATATGCCCATATCATGCCTTAAGTTTCCAGGGTTATTAAATCTATTTCTGCTCTTCTTTGCAATGTCAAACAGACCATACCACATGTGGATTGGTTTTATTCTAGTAATTGTTTAGACAGCTGAGAATACAGAAAGTTTACAAAGTGAAAATAGCTACATTAATACCTTGCCACAAAATGCATGCTTGGGCCTGAATGTTGATACAGTATTCAGCATCAGTATATACAGGTGCTACAGATAAGTTGCATGCAAAATTTTTTTTTCTGTGTAACTTGGTTAAACATTACCATGGTTAACATGAGTGCACTGCAGTAAAGATATGTGAATGGTTCTCATTATTTCTACCCTGTATATTCGGTAAAGCTGGGGTTCTTTTTATGCTTAAATGACTAATAGAGCTGCTGTTCATCCTGATACAGTCAAGAACAATTGAATTTTCAAAATGGTTTTGTTTTTTTTACACGAATATCGAATTTATTAAGTTAAGCATTTCTTTTAGCACTACACATTATTTCTTTGTACAAAGAAAGTGGCAGTCTGGATTTTTTTTCTTCACTTTGCAAGATTTGATCGAATGTTTTATGAAAAGGATTTGATTTATTTTATAAACCTATTTTTTTTTCATCCAAGAATAAATAATAGGTGATACTTTGAATGATTTTCTGTAAGATTTCATATGCTATCTTCTCAAGAAGCATTTTTCCCCCCACATTTATGACTGACTTTATACAACACTGGAGAAGATGGCCTTGGAGGGTTTATTGTGACATGCAAAGCGGTTTTAGGCTTTTTTTTAAAAGATCTTTTAAAAAGTATTGCACCTTTATATCATTGTGGCATGATTTATATCGAAAATAAATTTTGACACACACTTTGCCTGTATTACTCAAAACCTGTCTAGTTTAAAAAAAGAATATGTGCATATAACAAATAAAAAATCTAGCATTCTGAAAAAAAGCTATAGGATGTAACTGACCTGTGAGTATTTTATGTTTGTTGTACAGGGAAATTGTCTGACGTATCATACATATGCACAAAACACAGTATATAAAGATTAGTTTGAAAAAAAAAAAACGTTTGTATGTTTTTAAAAACCAAAAGGGTCTGGTTGTAATTCAAGTCAGGATCTGTTTTTTAACCGAAGTATAACAATGCTATATAGTGTAGCATTGGTATTGGGCATGTGGGAAGCAGCAGCAGTTCTATCTTTTCTCTTTCATGCTTACACTATATAATGGGCAGGACACAGTGTTCTTCTCTGTTGCAGTTCTGTGCAACTAATTATTTAAAATTCATTTAAAAAGACAACTCATTATTTTGAATTTCTTATTGTACAAAAATCTATCTATTTTTGTTAATGAATATGTTTTCAATTATTCCCAATAGTCTATTCTGTTTATTTCATTGCGTTTGTCTGTTTACTTTTCTACCTGATCACCCCAATCAGATTTCAGCAAACTCTTTATATGTTGCCAGAGTCAAAGGAGCCTGTGTGAGACCTTTAGAGTGTCAACAGTGAGGGCACCTGCAGCATAATGTACATGCTGCTTGAAGATGTTGCTTTAACCGATCAGATCTTGAGTTTGCAGCATTAGGGCCATCTAGCAGGCATACAATAACATTGGCATTTTCATGTCTTTTGATTGGATAAAGCGAGTACACTAGTTACAAAACGTTGTTTTTCCTTCCGCAATGGCTGACAGAGGAGTAGAAATTGATTTGGTTGCAGATATACTTACAAGACTTTTCAAAGAAAAGCTAGACATTGTGAAACAAAAAATTAAGCCAAAACGGTTAAAAACAGTTGCTAATCAATATGGTGAACCATTTATTAATGAACCACAATTTTCCCTTGTGTTTTCTTTTAATGTAGAATTCGCACAATTTTCCCTTAATTTCAAGAAAACTGCACGGAAAAAAGGATGTTGAGATCTGTGTTATTTTATTTATTTAACATTGAGTGGGTTGTGAAATTCAGGTATGCAATAACCTAAGTGCAATTCACGTACTTCCACATTTAATAGTTGTTGATACATCATAGCTACACAGGTTCTGGCACAGGAATTGGTAGTTGTTGTCAACATTTTCTGCTTATTTTTCGGTCTTGTCTTTTTTTTTCTATGTCACCAACAGAGAGAGTTCAGCTAGCAAAGAGAGACAGGCACATTGAGCATGAACTTCCCACTGTGAGGTGTTTGATCTTTGTCCAAATAGATAATTAGCTTAAAAAGCCTTCACTTGCCACCCACAGATGTCCTCCATTTTTGTATACACACACACACACACACACACACACACACAGACACACACACACACACACACACACACACACACACACACACACACACACACACACACACACACACACACACAAGCATATACATTGGGGAGAAATGCATTTCTACAATTTTTCTAGAAATAATCCCATACCTAATAAATAATTTATATTGTTATATTGTTACAGTTTCATAACATTTAATAACTAACTTGACCACTTAGAATTGAATCTGATCGGTTTAAATGAGGCAGAAATTCCAATGGTGGGAGTACCATGGATGTTTTCCAAAAATCAATATTCACCCAGAATAATACAAAATAACTAATAGAAAAAACTTTTTAAGTGTTTGTTATATTCTTTGGATAGTGGATTACTAACAAAATATTTTCGCCATTTTGCATAGACAGTACTAGAAATTAAGCTTTAACAAGCACACACATACTCGCACATTTGATGACAGCACCGCTGTGTATCCTGTTGTGAATTCATCATTCAGGCTGGTGCTAATTTTCTCTATCTCTCTCTGCATCCCAGGTTATCAATATATTTTATGGAGAGACAAAAGTCTTCAGCATGCTGCTAAATCCCACTGTTCAATTAGTTCTATATTAAATAGGGATTTTATCTGGCATGATTGGACATTTCAAACAGCTCCCACTAGTATCTGGCACAAATCTATCAATCTTCTTAATTTTCTATCTAAATAAACACAGGTACATATCATATTATATTATAATATAATATTCTAATGGGATTATATTTAACTGCTAACAATTAATTGTAGCTCATAAACATTTGGGTAAATGTTTTAAGCGTAGGGCCAATCATTGTATGGAAAGTGAGAACTTGGTTTTGTATGAATTTGATTCTGACTTTTTGTTTGTGTTAATATTTCAATGGGTGTATGTTAGTTTTACAGTTTATGTACAAAAATGTAGTTATAAGTTTATTAAGTATGAATGCCTTGTATATACCCATTTTATGTGAAGCATTTGCTGTAACAGTGTAGAAGTTTGAATTCATGATCAGCATTTATTGGGAAAAGAAATCACTGCTAATACAGGTCAATACCAGAAAGTAAAACAGACTGGCAAATGAAGCAAAAGGACTTGACTAGAGTTTAAAAAAGAGTAAGAAAATCCAATGTTTTAACCAAAGCTAAAATAAAATCAGTCTGTTTTGAGGCAAGACTTTTCAATATTCTGTTTGAAAACTGAATTATAAAAGCTTTAGGCACATAAGGAAGTAATGATGGACAGATAATGTCACCTAATAGGGACACAGTTTCTAATTGTCATCCATCAGTTGAACACAGAGCATTTGGGTAGTTTTCTATTCTCAACATTTCTTTAGAATTGGCATTGTAGTGTCATGTTAGTGCGTGTGTTTTCATGTGTGCAATGTATATGCAGAAGTGTTGCTGAGATTTTACAACACATCAGAACCACTTCTTGGGAACAGCGAAGGCCTACTGGCCAAAAATATCTATCCCAAGCAGCTCTGTGTTCAGAAGCTGACACAAATGGAGGGCCTGAGATAGTACAAACCGATCATGGAAAATGTGGGCTGTAGTGTCCAACTACACACCTACAAGGATGGACTAACTAGGAGAAGTGTGTAATAAAGTGACCAGTAAGTATACGCAGTATTTAAAACCCACTGTATGCCCACTGTGCCTGACGTAAGAGTGTACCATCCACACACATTTCATTGTCTCTGATGTACTGAGATTGAGTTAGCAGCCAAATAATGTGTTCATCAGAAGGTGTTTGAAAAACTGTTTATAGCGAAAGATGCTAACAAGGCTGCAGGCCAAGGCCTTCAGTGTTTACATCAGGAATTGTAATGGGAAAAAAAAAGTTTTTGCAACAGTTCTGCCTGAAATACCGGATGAAGAGGTCAGAAGAGAATATACAGCCAGTTTTTAGCTGAAAGGAAGCCTAAGGTAACTCAACTAACTACTCATTTCACACCCTAAACTTTGAGCAGGATTTGCTAAAACACAAGAACATATATAGCGTTCCACTATTTTCGGCCAAGAAAACTTTTTTTGAGGTTACAGAGTGAACAGACCCACCAAAACTCGAAAAAACATCTGACGAATTTTTTGACAGCATAAAACTTTGCCTTATGTGGGGAGAGGAATGTTTTCTTGACACATAATTACCCTCTTATTACCAATCAAAAATTGTTTTAATGATCGTCCTATTAGAGTATTGTTGTTGCGTATCTTTATGAGCATCAATTCATAGCTTTAATTGATTATATCCAGCATGATAATTCACCTTATCCCAAAAAAAACCAAGTCTATGAATATGATCTTTGCACTGCAGGAGCAGTGCAGGAGATTTTTTAGCATGAATGTGCGGCTGACAAATCTGCAGCAATTATGTGGTGCAGTCGTTTTAACCTGAAGCAGAATTTACACAGAAAGTTTTCAACACCATGCCATGAGGAATTGAGGCTGTTCTGAAGTGAGTCCTACCCACTATTAGTGTGACATTCCTAATAAAGTGGTCTGTCAGTATATATGCTTAGTTTCTCCATTTAGCTGGGGAGGGAGATGTGGGGGAGTGAATGTGGGTTGATGGGGGAGAGACAGAGAGGGGGAAATGGTTGTGCTAAGAGGATGATGCTGTCGAGAGCTATTTTGGTTTGATGGGATAATCAGGATGGATGAGTGGGCTACTGACAAAAAACCTGCTCTCATGAGACTTGTTTCACAGACAGAAGTAAAGAAAGAGTGGCATGTGGTGAGAAGAGGAGACAGCAGAGGTCAGTAAAAAAAGATGTGACAAAGAGAAGGGACATGGAGGAGAGAAAGGGTTTTAAAGGCACTAGAAAAGCTAAACAGTTAAAAACAAAAGTGGTAAGAAACATGCCTGCATGTTTGGTGGCATATTTTGACTATATTTTGGAATTAGAATGTTTAACTCAATTGTGGACAAAACATTAATATCAATAAATATGAATATATAAATGTATATATAATATTTGCTAAACAACATTTAACAACAGCATTTGAATTCTTGCATTCTTTTAGAGGACAGAGCTCATAGTAAACGGTTCAGTGACTTTCTCAACTCATCAAAATGACTGGGTGGCACTTGATAATGAACTCATAATTAATAATTAGCTTGCATGTATTCAAATGCTCTGTACAAAATAAATAGAATGACTATAAATAGAATTGCTTAATCTCAAGGTAGGAAAATGTTCCAGAATAACTAATGATTTCATTAAAGGGCATAGTCTTTCTCTCTCTCTCTCTCTCTCTCTCTCTCTCTCTCTCTCTCTCTCTCTCTCTCTCTCTCTCTCTCTCTTGCTCTCTTTCTCTCTTTTCTCTCTGTGTGTCTCTGTCATAAGGAGTAAATATGTTTATTTGTGTGTAAAAAAACAACACAATGCTGATATTAAGTCTTTTCAATATCAATCACCGGGCAGGTTTATTTTTATTCTTTATTTAATGGTCTGTCTCAAACATGGCTTATTAACTCTGATTTAATAAACTGGTGATTCTCTATGGCAACAAGAGCTACCCATTATTAACTGCTGCCTGCTCACTGAAATGGTTATCTAGATTAGTTTTCCACCGCCCATACATTATACGCTATAAGGGCAAACATTTGTGAAACACCTGACTGTAAGATATGCTTTTAGAACACTTCATTCCATGTTGCTCTATAATAACCTTCAGATTTTGGACTGTGCTTGTTCAGATTTCTGTTTATTCAGCAACAGGATTGATTGTGTCAGGTATCAAAAGTGTTGAGGTCAGTGCTTACTCAAAATCTTCCACTATACCTATGCTCACACTACCTTTACGGAGCTGGATTTGTGCACAGGGGCATTGTCATGCACGTTTGGGTCTCCTAAATCAAGTAAAGGAAAAAATGTAATGCTAGAACCAGATATCCCTGGAAAAATCTGGTGCCCTAATACAGTATTATATATAATATTTCAACCTACCTTATAGATGTAGTTTTTTATGTATACAGCAACTGACTGTTGCTATGCACAGCTTGCCAGCCACCCTCCATTTCACCCATCAGTGGATAATAAATACTAGATATTACTAGATACTAGATATTATTATTACTATGTTATTGTCAGCGTAGGAGTGATAATCCATAATCCTTGGATCATTAGGTTTACAAATGTTGATAGATGTGATGGGTTTGTGAGTTCATTCATTAATTTATTAATTCTTTCATTTTTGTCAAATATTTTCCAATTTGTTTATTTCTGGTTTGTCAATACTGCATGTGTCATATCCCTTTAAATATAGTTTTAAGGTTCCTTAGGTTTCTTTATTAATGACACATCTCAGTGACTAGTGTTACACTAACATGACTAAATGTTTTCCCATCAGCACACACGAACATAACAATGTGTGTAGGCAAGTGTTTTAGTTTGTGTAAGCTACCGAATAGTAGAATGTAGAATGGCATTTTTATGAGTTTCCTGGATCCCAACTGATGAAATTTAAGGTCAAATTAAATTGCTTTATAAATATTAATTTGAATTATTTTTCTACATCAAACAACACACTGTCAGGCAGTAAAAATGTATTTGATTAATAAAGCTAACCCTGTGATGTATAAAACTTAAGGAATAATGGCTGCATTAGTCATTAAGGAGAGAAACAAACAAAAATGATACATTTTACAGTGGGGATCATTCATCATGTTAGGAGCTTTATCTGTCATGTGGTCCATGTGGAAAAATTTTGAAATGTTTATGTGTGTGTGTGTGTGTGTGTGTGTGTGTGTGTGTGTGTTTGTGTGTGTTTGTGTGTGTGTGTGTGCATGTGCATGTGCACGTGTGTGTGTGTGAGAGAGAGAGAGAGAGATAGAGAGAGAGAGAGAGAGAGAGAGAGAGAAAAAGATAGCATGTCTGCTCCATGTTAAGAATCTTTCATAGAGTGTCACTGATTGCGTGTTTAGGCTCAAGTGTCTGATCAAGTGCATGATTCGGCTCCTTTGCCTACAGTCCCTTGCCTCTGCTGAGCGATTCAGTTGCTACCTGGCCTGAATAAGAGATTTTGCTATATCTTGCTGATTTCTCTCTGTGAGAAGCTTGAGCCTTGATAGATGATTATGCAGCTATTCCTGATGCTTGAGTGAATGAATGAGCTTCCTAAAAGAGCACTTGAATCATATTTCTGCTAACCCAGGTGCACAGGTACAGAGACTAAGGATGCTACTGCTACTGATTTAGTTGTCAATTCTCTTAATAAGAATGTTGCTTATTAAGAAAACCAATTTCCATGCCATTATGATAGATTGTTTATGTATTTCAGCACATCATTCGATGCAGTTTGACTGCATTTTAAATTGTTTTAAGCATATCCTCTTTCCTGTAAAAGACACATCACAAAGTGTGTGTTAGTGTCCAGGTTTGTGTGCGCTTGGTTGTGAAAGGCTGGAAATGCTGTTGCTTGTCAGTGACTAATTGGAGGAGAAAAAGAGACACATTGCTGAAGTACTAGGTGACATTTGTCTCTCTTCCTCAGTCTTTCACTCCCTTGTTTTATTGTTCCTGTGGTATAATTGAATACGCTTTCAGTAATGCCACTCATCCTTTTGTGTTCCTTGTCACCTCACCCAGATGGATGGACAGGGAGAGTGATTTATATTGGGGGAAAAAAGTAAAAGTAGGACAAGTTTTGTCCTGGAACACTAAGCTGTAGTCTTCACTTCCTGTCACAGGCTCATCAGTCTGAGAAATCAAGTCAGCATCTGACCTTAAATGTGAAATGCCTTTAGAAATGTGGCTTCCACCCACACACATAATTTTCACATGTGTAATACTCCAGTCAAACAATATTATATCCATTTAGTGAAATAAATGCTGTTTATTTGTGATTTAAAGGCTCTTTATGGGGAATATCAAATGCCCTAAACTGAGGATTTTGCGCTAAGCTAATTAATGCTATGCCTACACCTTAATCCGACTCTAACCACAATATAACCTCAACTAATGAATTAAAAGCTGCCATTTTCTAAGCAAACCTGTTTTCTTCATGTTTCCAGCTGAATATCTCTGCGATGTTGATATTTCTATAGCTTTCAGAACTGCATTAGGGTAAAAAGAAAAATATATTTTTCTTTCTACACATACACACACACTGCTCTTAATACTTTAATGATGCTCTGTCCTTCCTTTTGTAGATAATAGTGATGGGTCATTCATGAATTATTCGTTCATTTTGAACGGGTCTTTATTGTCACTCAGAGTTAGAGTGACTCAGAGTAACTCTTTGAGAGTAGTCCCAAAGAGTGATTTGTTCCTTTTCTACAGGCCAGGTTATGTACAGAAAACAGATTTGAGTAGTTTCCCTCTCAACTCTTCTAGTCTGATTCGTTCATTTTGTCATGTGGCTCCCATTGACATTATGCTGTGCGTTACACAGTAAACATTATTGAGAAGTTCATCTCAATGTTTGGACACACCTTCTCATTCAAAGAGTTTTCTTTATTTTCATGACTATAAAAATTGTAAAGTCACACTGAAGGCATCAAGGGCTATTTGACCAAGAAAGAGAGTGATGGGGTGCTGCGCCAGATGACCTGGCCTCCACAGTCACCGGACCTGAACCCAATTGAGATGGTTTAGGGGTGAGCTGGACCGCAGAGTGAAGGCAAAAGGGCCAACAAGTGCCAAGCATCTCTCGGGGAACTCCTTCAAGACTGTTGGAAGACCATTTCAGGTGACTACCTCTTGAAGCTCATCAAGAGAATGCCAAGAGTGTGCAAAGCAGTAATCAAAGCAAAAGGTGGCTACTTTGAAGAACCTAGAATATGACATTTTTCAGTTGTTTCACACTTTTTTGTTATGTATATAATTCCATATATAATTCCACATGTCTTCATAGTTCTGATGCCTTCAGTGTGAATCTACAATTTTCATAGTCATGAACATAAAGAAAACTCTTTGAATGAGAAGGTGTGTACAAACTTTTGGTCTGTACCGTGTATTCTCAATGAACACAAAAAACTCATTAATATCAAAGCTGAATATTTTTGGAAGTAGTTTTTAGTTTTAGCTATTTTAGGGGGATATCTGTGTGTGCAGGTGACTATTACTGTGCATAATTATTAGGCAACTTAACAAAAAACAAATTTATACCCATTTCAATTATTTATTTTTACCAGTGAAACCAATATAACATCTCAACATTCACAAATATACATTTCTGACATTCAAAAACCAAACAAAAACAAATCAGTGACCAATATAGCCACCTTTCTTTGCAAGGACACTCAAAAGCCTGCCATCCATGGATTCTGTCGGTGTTTTGATCTGTTCACCATCAACATTGCGTGCAGCAGCAACCACAGCCTCCCAGACACTGTTCAGAGAGGTGTACTGTTTTCCCTCCTTGTAAATCGCACATTTGATGATGGACCACAGGTTCTCAATGGGGTTCAGATCAGGTGAACAAGGAGGCCATATCATTAGATTTTCTTCTTTTATACCCTTTCTTGCCAGCCACGCTGTGGAGTACTTGGATGTGTGTGATGGAGCATTGTCCTGCATGAAAATCATGTTTTTCTTGAAGGATGCAGACTTCTTCCTGTACCACTGCTTGAAGAAGGTGTCTTCCAGAAACTGGCAGTAGGACTGGGAGTTTAGCTTGACTCCATCCTCAACCCGAAAAGGCCCCACAAGCTCATCTTTGATGATACCAGCCCAAACCAGTACTCCACCTCCACCTTGCTGGCGTCTGAGTCGGACTGGAGCTCTCTGCCCTTTACCAATCCAGCCATGGGCCCATCCATCTGGCCCATCAAGACTCACTCTCATTTCATCAGTCCATAAAACCTTAGAAAAATCAGTCTTGAGATATTTCTTGGCCCAGTCTTGACGTTTCAGCTTGTGTGTCTTGTTCAGTGGTGGTCGACTTTCTGCCTTTCTTACCTTGGCCATGTCTCTGAGTATTGCACACCTTGTGCTTTTGGGCACTCCAGTGATGTTGCAGCTCTGAAATATGGCCAAACTGGTGGCAAGTGGCATCTTGGCAGCTGCACGCTTGACTTTTCTCAGTTCACGGGCAGTTATTTTGCGCCTTGGTTTTTCCACACGCTTCTTGCGACCCTGTTGACTATTTTGAATGAAACGCTTGATTGTTCGATGATCACGCTTCAGAAGCTTGGCTATTTTAAGACTGCTGCATCCCTCTGCAATATATCTCACTATTTTTGACTTTTCTGAGCCTGTCAAGTTCTTCTTTTGACCCATTTTGCCAAAGGAAAGGAAGTTGCCTAATAATTATGCACACCTGATATAGGGTGTTGATGTCATTAGACCACACCCCTTCTCATTACAGAGATGCACATCACCTAATATGCTTAATTGGTAGTAGGCTTTCCAGCCTATATAGCTTGGAGTAAGACAACATGCATAACGAGGATGATGTGGTCAAAATACTCATTTGCCTAATAATTCTGCACTCCCTGTATATATATTTAGAGTAATTCACTTTTTTCAGTTTTATGTGGCAGCCTCATATTACAATTGTTCAAATTGCATAATCTTCACTCAGTTCCCCATAATGACAACGTAAAAGCAGAATTTTACAAATGTCTGTAACTTTTTTTAATAAATAAAACTGAAATATCACATATACATAAGTATTCAGTCCCTTTGCAACAACACTTGAAAATAAAGTTAGGTGGCTCCTATTTCTCCTGATAATTGCTGAGATGTTTCTACACCTGGATTAGAATCCGGCTTGGACATGATGGACTGACAATGCATATCAGAGCAAAAACCAAGCCATGAGGTAAAGAAGCAGTTTGCAGAGACAGGATTTTTACAAAGCATAGATCTGGGGAGGCTACAAAAAAAATCTGCTTCACTAAAGATTCCCAAGAGCCCTAATAATTCTGAATAATTCTGGAATGTGTGGCACAACCACACATACTCAAGAGCTGGTTGCCTGGCCAAACTATCCTTAATATCCTAATAAAAACCTCTTTAACTGTTCTCAGGGCATATATACATATTGCCTTATATATGCTGCAGTTTCCATGGCACATACAACCACAGACCATTATTTAAGTATATAAGGATCTTCAGGTTACCTTGGTAACTGCAGACTCTATGGCTATTCCTAAGGTATGCTAGAGGTCAGGATCCTGCAGGAACCAGCCTGTAACTCTGTTACCCCAGTCATACTGTGTTTTTAAACCTGGTGTCTTAAGTCAGTGCAGTGATTTTAATGGCATATGCTTACAGGTCTGAAAGTTGTGCCATAACTTAAAACAATGCTTGCTTACACGAAAAGACTTATGTTACAGTATTAGCAACTAATACTTATAATAATTTCTCTTGTTGAAAAACTGCTACTCTTGTTCCATTGTGACAAATAAAAGCCTGTATGCTGGCAGCTAAGTGCTGAGTTTGATTTGCACTGTCATCCAATGGTGGCTGGTGAGGTTAAACAATATCTATGTATATTTCTCAGTGTATTTTGTTTTATCGGTTTAATCTCTTGGTTTGGAGTTGTTTAAAATTCTCAGATCGAAATTCTTTTGCAAAATCAAATGGACTTTCCTAAATACAGTTCAAAATGTTTTAATTGTCTGTCAAATTGCTAAGCTGCTAACTAGCAAGTTCAATTGTACTGAAGGCTTTCACTCTAGCTAAATAGACCCAAAGTATATCAAACATACCATTATACTTAACATATGAAGAAGCTGTGCATCAGGATGCAGTGTACAGAAGAACGGTACATTGTTCAATAAATGTTGAGATACTATGCTGAGATATTGGTTTCTATACAAAACCCCCCACCTATACTCCCATACATATTAAAAATGCCTGCTGTTCAATGAGCATCAATCATTCCTCCCACTGAAACACAGTGTACTTAAAAATCTGGCATAGGTGCCCATAGAAGCCCAGCTTCACTTGATTTCTAAAGGAGGTTTTCGTGGAGGCTGTGCTGTCCATCGAAAATAGTCTTAAATCAACAAACAGCATGAAATTCAGTTATAAGAAAAATGTTAATAAAATACAGAATTCTGTATGAGACTGCTCAGTCTAATTTCACTGTTTATTATTGCATCTTATACTTTAGTGCAATTGAATTTTCAAATTTGGTTAAAAAATTTGTTACAAATGTTTTGATTAATTATCTATAACAGCAGCAGGGCCAGGTGGCATTCAAATCGCATATTTATATAAATCCACTTGCTGTAAAGAATTACTGTTTCTACAGTAACCGCTTAATCACAAGACTTGTACAGTGGACGTTCCACACAATCTAAGTGGAGTGTGGTAGTTCCAGGGCGTGGTTTAGTGGGAGTCTACAGCAGAAGCAGGCAATTAAAATGCCACACCTGTTGCTTAGGTTTCCAAGAAACATGAAGGGAAGAACAGCTTGACTCTAATTTGGAATGATTACAGGTCACAGAATGATCACAAAAAAAAAGGAAGAAGTATTCACAATGTCTGAACAGACATTATAAGTAAAAGTTTGTAAGTAACGAATATGAATAAATAAATAAAAAATGTCCCCTTATTTTCTCCCTAATTTAATTGTGTCCAATTCCAATCTATCAGGCAGCTTTCCTAAACGCTATTACATGACAGTTACCAGCCAGAGATGGTAAAGCTGACTACACCATTTTACAGTAGTACATCCACTGCTCATGCAACATAAGGGGGCAAGCAACATACTTGGAGGAAAGCACTATTTTGCATGCATAAGCCTATGATTGGTTACTGATGCTGTGATTTATAGGGGATTGCTTTCTTGGGGGTTTTCGTATTGCCATCAGATTTCGAATGTGAAACTCAGGAGCCCCAAATGTTTTATTCAATTTATCTTAAAATACCTTCGAAGTAAATTTGGACAATTTTGAGAAGTCATTTAGATGCATAGAAAGGTTTGAATCAATATGTCTATTCTCTATTGTCTTGTTAAGCATGCATATGAGTGCAGGGAGGCCAAAAGATTTCAGTTTCCAGAGAGCAGCTGAATCATTGAAGTTGAAAGACACAGTTAGGACTTGCTGCAGCTGGGCTGCCATTGGTGGTACTGCAACAACAAAGGCCTTCAAACAGCAAAGCCACTGCTGGGGAGTTGAGCTATCAAACTGTGAGAGTGAGGGCTAACACAGACTACCTGCATCAAGTGCAGCCAGTCATTTGCATTTTATGGTGTTGCGATCATGTGTAAGATTGTTGGATAGCTAAATGAGCTGGAAAAACACTCTATAGGAGCAAACAGCTTAATTGTGTGTGTGAATGAGTAGATCCCTCATTAACCATCTTATCCATTCTAACAGCATTGCTGATGGCATTTTTGTGGACTCTTAGGAAAAAACATTTGGCATTTCTGTGTCAAAGTCAAATTTTCTGTTCAGGACTCGAGACTTTTTATTTAAATTTAATTATGTGATCCTTTTTTATGTTGGGTAAAGTCTAATGCAATAAGCTTTTATCAAATAATGAACCAGAGCCCAAAGCTTATTAAAACATTAAACACTAAAAAGTTATACGGTTTGTTTTTGCGGTTTCAACTTGTGAGCTACACATTTTTTTTAAGTTACTGTATATATTCTATTGTCAATGTACATTGGCCTGTTCGTGGGGTGTGCTAGCCCACTCACAGTATGACTAAGTACCTGTTTACTGAATTGAAATAGATAGGATGAGTTGAGGAGCAGCAGGTCACACTAGTGGAGTGTTAGCAATTGAGCTTGGGCAGAGTTGCCTTCAGGTTCCGAGGGGGTTTAAAAGTGAGCTATATATTAGCATAGAAGTACAGGTAATGCATCTCGAGTGATAGTGCTGTATTTGCATTTGTTAGGGGAAGATGTATGTTTTTGTGTGTGTGTGTGTGTGTGTGTGTGTGTGTAATAGAGAAAGAGAGAGAATAATATCTGTCTTTTTTTTATATGTACTATATGTGTCTGTAATATAAAGTATGAGTGAGCGTGTGTGCTGTTTCTGTGTAGGTGTGTGTGTGTGTGTGTGTGTGTGTGTGTGTGTGTGTTTAGTGCTGTTGCATAAGGGATTCTATGTTTCTGATTGTATAACCTGTGTGGGGGAGATAGAGTCCTTATTTTCCTCCATTTTTTGTGTGCTTTTATGTATATGTGTTTGTGTACATGTACTGTGTGTGTGTGTGTGTGTGTGTGTGTGTGTGTGTGTGTGTGTGTGTGTGTGTGTGTGTGTGTGATTGTTTAGCTTCTCTTTTTTTACCAGTCCCATTTGACTGTCGTTAATGGTTAGTGTCTCATGCCTCATAGTATAAAATGTGTTTACGCAAAAAAATGGATGAGTGGTAGGCAGGAGAGATATGACAGGAGATTCCCTCAGAAGTAGCAGACAGTTCAGTCTTCTACAGTTATGCAGAAAATTCTGGTTACCCACAGTTACACACAGCAACATTCAGATCTCCTGCTGGTAGTCTTGAACAATTTGCCTGCAATTAGCCTGTTTCCTGCAGCAAACGTTTCTGTCAAGTTATACCAGTGACCTCCTTAAGAGTTTTTGTTCCACTTGAAAGCTCAGCGTAATTTTAATTTCTTTTCCCTGGATCAAGTCATTCTTCCTGCCATAATTACTGTCAAACTGTTGTTGATCCCTTTTTAAATGTTTTTTATTGAGTTCAAGTTTGACTAAAGACATTTTAAAGGTAAAAGAAAAAAGTTTATGAAGAACTACATTTTAATAGGGATTCATTCCTTAAATGCAGTTAAAGCAGTGTTTACTAGTATTTGACCAAAGGAGGGAAACCCATAAGGCTTAATTATGCTAGAATTGGCAAAATGAGTTTTAACTTGACTTATAGTTCACATGCTTGTGCAGCAGAGGAAAACGGGGGGTGGGGTGGGAGTAGGGTTTAAATGGATAATTGTGTGCGCAAGTGCGAGTGAGGCAATAACCCGGCATTGGAGCAATCAAGGCACTGATCCTCTTTCGAACCTATTTCAATTTCATTATACCGAATTGTAAAAAGTGCATCGGTACTGCAGGAGACCTTATATGGTGCTCTTTTATCTGTATTGGCAAAGTGATGCAACCTGCTGAGGCAATCCAGGCATGAGAAAAGAAATTCAGAAAACTTGGCCGGAAATGAATAGCCTGCTGGCATCATTATATGTCTAGTCTTCATTCTGTACACCTATCTTTGGCCTGTTGCTAGTGATATCCAACTCTAGTGCTCATCTTCGCTTGTTAGTAAAGTTGGGGAATATGTCCAATCACTTTAGGGTTAAAAAATTAAACTCTGTTTAACATCAGCAAACGACTTCAAATAAAAAGTGTTTAATTCCTTAGTGACCAACAGGTGTAAAGACAAAAGTAGCCCAGAATTACATGATTTACAACCTTTTTCATTCCAGCTACAAAGTGGCAAAAAAATAATAATACGGATCCCTCAGTATGATGAGTGTATTATCATTTTCTCCTTTATACAGCAAACTGTCCTAAACCACATACTTGAATTAGTTCATTACTTATTGTAAGAAATGCTGCTTTGTTCACTGCTGATGCTGTATGCTGTCCTGTTGATATGTTTTCATTTACTGAACCTGGTGTGGGGGAAACAATGCCATGAGTTTAAGGGGTATTCTCTTTGGGTTTTCCAAAGAAATAATGAGTTACAGCCTCTGTGTAGCATTACTCACACTCCATATTAGTGTGACTAGTATTCTCAGATTGATGACGCATATGTGAACACAGCACATGAACTCAGACCTTTAAAGGGAAAATGTAGTCAGACTATGTCCAAAGAAACTTTTGGGCTGCTATACATACACAGCTTCAGCTTTCTATAATAGACATTGGGTAAAATATAAATCTGTTAAATATAATTCATTACTAAATATAAATGCTTTGCTGTATGTTTGCAACTTGGGAGCAACTTGGCTAATGGTCATCAACAAATTGGTTGTGGCTTTTAATCAATGATTGATTGCTATTAATGAGCCTAATTTGTGACAATAATCACCACCTCCACTACTCACCACCTCTCCACCACCTAGCCCTCTGTGTGCCTCAGCAGAAATTAAGATTCATCAGACCAGGCTACATAGTTCCATTCCTCAGCTGACCAGTTTTGGTGAACCTGTGCCAACATCAGCCTTCTGCTCTGGGGTGACTGAATTTAAATCTGATGGAGTCACTCTTTGATTTAATTTGCTACAAATCACAAAGTCACCTTTCAGAACCGCTTTAACAGGAAAGAGTATTCCTCTTTTTTTTTTAAAGAATATTTCTAATAATTTTATACCTACAAGCTTTACCTGATTTTCACCTTATCTGATTGTGAGGCATCATGTCTCTATTTCCTAGTACTTCTTTTTGTTGGTTAAAAAATGGTTCACCAATTTCAAGTAGTTGAGAATGAAAAGCCACTGTACAAATATTTGACCTACCAGAATCAGTACACAGCCACTTAATATCACTGTGTGGCTTGCTTTGTGACTGCACAAAGCAAGCAATTCAGATTTGAATTACTGTATTCTGCTCCTTTGTTTATATACTGTAGAAACGTCTTTTAAATTAGATTAAAAAAAATTGACGCTGAACATAAAAACATATTAAGTAATCGAGGATCAGTTAGAACGAAATTGAAACAACTTTCCAGTATACATACAACCAATTTTCTTCACTGCAGTGTACATCAGAAAGATGTCTCATACATTGGGGAAATTATATTGAATTGAAATTGTATTGAAATGATTCTCACAGCTGGATGAGGAACACCAACACATAACACCAACACAAGTTTATTATAAGTAAAAGATATGACTCTGTGTGTGTTTAAAGTGAAACAAATAATGTAAAGGAGGTTTTGTTAATATAGTTACATTTTGCTAATAAGGGGTAATTTCACCTATGTTAGAAAATTTTTGTAACATCCTGTGCACAACACGAGCTGATGTGAAAATTAATTGAATAGATTGATTTACACACAGCGGTGGTTTGGTGGCTCAGCAGGTTAGCGGTGCAGTCTCAAAGTCTTAATGTCTCTAGTTTGATCCTGAACTACCGAATTACTGTTTCTGTGGAGTATCACATTTTGCTGAATTTGGTTTTTCTGGGTCCTCTGGCTTTTATTTGCTCCCTGAAAGATGGCTTTAACTGTGATCGTGGGTTCACAGTTTTCTGCAATGGATGTCTGACATAAATCTTTGTATTTCTTTTGCAGGATTTTTCTAGAATTATTTCCAGCTTAAAAGTCAACTCACTTCTTTGACATTCAATAACGTTCAGTGAATGTGACCACTGTGATTAACGATATTTCTGCATTTTGTGTGACCTGTCAAGGCTTCTTTTCCCTGTTCATTATAAAGTACTTGCTTGAGAGCTGGTCACAAGGCACCATTACAAAAGGCTTTTATAATAAAGGGATTTCCAATCGCCTATTTCTCATATCTTCTCTTCACCTCCCATTTAATGAAATGACATTGGCATTGATTGCCTCATTCATCACAGGTTATATTCTGCTTTCTGAATGTGTAGAATGGTGACTTCTTTCAAATGTGCAGACTGATAATCTGCAGTGCTTCTTATTACTGTTTTTCCTTTGACCCCACAAAAAACTTTTTACATTTTATAAACCTGGATTGCTTCAACTATATAAACCTCATCTTGTTTACACTTAGCACTTCCATGGCTGTTTCTAAAGTTTTGAGGTAATATGGATTTTATTCTAGGGTATTTTGGCGGCATGGGGGACCTAAATGACTATGTATAACTTAAGTACTACACTGTAATAAACTTTTCTTTCGGCTTCTCCCATTAGGGGTCCCCACAGCCGATCATCCGTATTCATGAGCCGCATGTTCGATTTGGCACATTTTTACGCATTTTTTGAACCCGGGGTACGGTGGTAAACGCCGGAGCCTTATCACTAGACCAACAGAGAACCTAAGTACTACACTGTAACATTTTGTTTAAGTACAATGAGACGCAGACTCAAACATTGAATGAGTTAGTAAAATTATGTTTGCCTGCAGGTGAATGAAAGTTAATTTGTGTGCAGTCTTGCTAGATCAATGCTAGAGTTGATATTGTATGAAACAATGAAACAGGTTTCCTATTTGTAAGACCCTTAAACACTTCCCCCCATTGTTTTCCTAACATAATTTCTTACCTTTTCCCTCTTCATTGATTTGTTCTTAGTCATAAGCAATGTGAAATACAGTACCTTTCACTTTCTTGCCATCTTTCTTTTCGTCATTCCACTCGTGGTACCCGAACACTGAGTGAGTTTACATTACACCCACACCACAGTAATTTCCCAGGCTGATACTGACTAAGAGGTGTTGGGTTTGTTTGTAGTAGTGAGGTATTAAAAGATGGGAAAGCTTCTGTGGGATGACGGTGTGGGGTAATTGTGTTTGCAACTCACACATTCACCCTTTAGACCTTTCATTCTGTCACATCAACTTTGGCTTTCTCTCTAACTGCACACTGTCAGTTCTTGTCAGTTCACACACGTGCGCGCACGTGCACACACGTGTGCACATACGCGCACACACACGCACGCACGCACACACACACACACACACACACACACACATACACTTACGACACAACACTTTTTTGTTGTGACTGACTCTATCTCTAATAAGTTGCTGTGAGCTCTATTTCACCCTCTTTCTTCTTTCCAGCGGAATTCCAGGGAAGAAGTGTGGTACCATCATCTTAACGGCTGAGGAACTCAGCAATTGCAGGGTCAGTTCAGCAAACACACAGTCTTTTGCAAATTCACACAAAAATCAGAGCCTCAAATGTAGTCTAATACTATTTACATTATTTCTGTCCCATTACATCATTCTGAATCACATTACACTGAGATTATCATTATACCAACTTGTGTTTGTCATAGAAGAAAATAAAATAGGAGCATATAAATATAGAAATGTATTTCTTTGTATCAAATGTTTTCAATCTTAATTGGCATCAACTGTTTAATGCATGATCTCCATATTCATTCATGAATGCATGTTTTCAATCTGAATGCTTGAGCATCTCTTCATATGATAATAAATGTGGTTTAAATACATGCAGCTACCAGTACTAGCAAATGAAAGGGGACTAATATATTCATCAAATAAATGAAGAGCTAAGGGAATGGATGGCACAAAGTTTCTATTTTTTTAAACAGAATTATTTATCTCATAGTTTATATCTCTCTCTTGGGATAATTAGAAGCAGCAATTAGCAGAAGTGGAATGAGGATATTGCATGTTATTACATTCAACAAAATCTTAAAGACCTAAATAATAAGGAGAGAGAGGGTGAGAGAGAGAGAGAGAGAGAGAGAGAGAGAGAGAGAGAGATACATATATATTGGTGCTATGCATGAATTCAGCTATATGCATATTGCATAGCATTTCAGGTTAGTAGCGTGTTCTAAATGGTACATTTAATGGACTTTTCTACCACTTAAAAGGTCAGAAATTACTCATAAACCTTGTAAAGCAAAGGACTAGTTGCAATAAATAGTAAGACCTTAGATTAAAATTATGGTTCTGACTTCTGTGTTTGCTATGTGCTATTCGTCACAGGTGCTCCCCAAGCCAAACTTGGCTTTTACTTTTTTAGTAGAAAAGGACTAAATGTTCCTTGTATCACAATATAGTGCACCTTAGTAAGCAGTCAAGTGTGGCAAACTGGCACTTTTTACAGCCTGCTAATGTTCGTACTTGTTTTGTCGTCTTAATTCAGAAAGTGCTAGTTCTCTGCACCAGTAGAACTTAAGCTTTATTTTAGTTTGTATGTAAATGTCCACTAGGTTTGAGTTTAAAAATAAAACAAAATTAACCTAGCCTTAAATTATAATCTAATAATCACACCCTCAAGTAGCTGCAACATCTGCCTTTAATAGAAAACAAATATATGCAAATGCAATACAATGCATTAAGATAAAAGATTTTTAGAGTCATCACTTTATTTTCCCCAAAAATACTAACTCAAGAGAGATTAATAATACTGTGCAAAACCCTAAAGGTACCTATTTTTTGTAAAAACCTTTGTTTAAAATGCTGATTTTATGACTTATTTATGCCAAACTGATGTTTTTCTAAGAAAAAATAAAATAATGCAACATATCATAAAAGACCAAAAAAACATTTTTTTTTCAAAAAAAACATCAGTTTTTCATGTAAGAAAAAGTTATATATTCACAAAGTTTTTCTTTTTTTTTTTTTTTTTTATTTATAAAGCAAACCGTTGTAAGAGCAACTATTTCCTTTTCTTTACTATTTTCCTATTACTGTTTACTGCTCATCATAGACTTTTATATGCTTTTAATGCTTCAATGCTTTTACAGCATTGTTTGCCAAGTGTATTTTGCACAGTACTATATCAATCAGATCAGGCCCCTTCTATATGTCCCCTTTATAAATGTAGTGTTTCACCTATTGTTGCTGCTGTTTGGCTGATGATGGTAAAATATAATCAATTTTAATTTACATTGTACCGTTTGGTGCAACCAAACTTCAAACCTAACTTTATCATATCGTCAATGATATGCAGTACTTGTACAGTACAGTTTCGTCATGAGAAGAATTTGTCATCTTGTCTATATATGAAGTTTTTATGTTTATTTGAATAAATATTTAGTTTTAAAGTATAGATAAGGTCTTGTTAAGTTTATTACAATTAATTATTATATGCACTTTAATAGAAGAAATTTTTTTTTTATTTGATTTGGTTTTCTTGGGGTGTAATGTAGTTTGCATTTTCAAAAGGATTTAAATTTCTGAAGGAAATTTCCACAATATTTGCATCAAATTATATGTTTGCAAAACTCTCAAGATTATGATGTTATATGTTATGAATATTATATCATCCGTCCCTACTAATTACTCTTAATAGTTTAAAGCCAAATTTCTGGCATCTGGTCTTTGCCCACATACACTTCTTATGCTGTAGGGTGTTAGAGAAGAAACTGACTACGATGACATTGGTCTTATTGCATTACTATTTAAAACATCAGGCCATTTGCTTATAAGAATAATCAAAGAACATGACTTTAAAAGGTAATTTATGTTTTTTTCCCAAGATTAAACACGTTAGTTTTGACAGCAAAATGTTAAAACAACTCTTGTCTGCTTCTGACAAGGCTCCTATCCAAGATTCTTGTTTATTGCTTCAACCAAGGCAGCAAAAAACATTGCTAATATTATGTAACACCAGTAATCACCATCGGCAAAGTTGTTTTCCTGATTACTCATCACTGCTATACCTCCTCCTTGAGGATGCAAAGTACTCTGTGTACTATATAATTATATGAGCATTGTACTGTTAACCTTGTTGGTGTTTTTATGTAATGACATTAGTTTTAAAAATGGTTTTAAGCTTTTCTCTGTCATGTAAGAATTTACCACCAATGATCCTTGTAAACATCTGAATGGTCTTCATGATACCTACACATTTAAATAACCTTAAAAAGCTTAAAGCCAGAGATAGGATGCAAGTAATGTATTAGGAATATGAAAAAGTGTGCAGCACCTCAAATATAAAAAGTTATGAAAAAAATTAGGATTTGTTTTGCCTGTGATTCCAACAGGATTAATCCCTCATTACAGAATATTTGCACAAGCAGACTAGATGGTTTATTTCACAGTTTTATTTCACAGCTGTGTGTGCATGTGTGTGTCTTTGTCTGTGTTGTTTTTGAAGTCCTCTGTCCTTGAAAAAATAAAGGGGAAGAAAAAATCATTCTCTAAATTGTCTTCATATTTTGCATATCTTGATGTTTTGGTGGACTTGGTTTTCAGTTTTCATTTATATTCCCACTTTCTTGGCTTGGATTTACTATAGAGGTCAATTCTCATGTAAAAAACAAAAAGATTCTTTAACTTACTCATACAGCATATGGACAAAGGTATTGGGACACCACATCTGCAGCCATATGTGGTTCTTCCTGAAACTTTTAGCACAAAGTTGGAGGCACACAATTGTATAGAATGTCTTTGGATGCGGTAGCATTAAAGTTTTCCCTCACTTGAACTATGGGACCAAACATGTTCCAGTATGACAGCTACCCTGTACCCTGTGTACATCCAAACTCTGTGAAAGGGTTTACATGTATCGAAGTCAAAGCCTATTGAACATATTTGAGATGAATTAGAATGCTAACTAACAGGAATACCTGATTTTACTAATGCGCTTTTGGTGAATGAGCACAAATCTCGACAAGCATAATTCAAAAAGGAAAATTTTCCCAGAAAAATGGAAATTAATGTAACAGCAAATAAGGACTAAATGTGAAATAGGAATTTTAAAAAGCAGAAGTCCACAAACCTTTGTCCATATAGTGTATATAGGTGTCTGTGAGTAGAGGCATGTTTTAATGTCTGCTGTGTGACCACAATATGACCTGTCTTTTTTGTACCATTAGGATATTGCTACTATGCAGCTGTGTGCCAATAAACTGGACAAGAAGGACTTCTTCGGCAAGTCTGATCCTTTTTTGGTTTTCTACCGCAGCAACGAGGATGGAACGTAAGCGAAATGGCAAAGCCGATATATCCATCTTCCTTGCATTTGTTTAATTAATGTTGATTTTTTGAAACAAGTATTAATTTTAGTCCTAAGTTAAGAATATTTTGTGTCTCATGCCACAGGTTCACTATTTGCCATAAGACAGAGGTAATAAAGAACACTCTGAACCCGGTGTGGCAACCTTTCACCATCCCTGTGCGTGCCCTGTGCAATGGTGACTATGACAGGTGAGCTATCTAGCTAGTTCAGCCAAACATTTATTCAGCCATGTGACTCAAGAGGTCTTTTGTGCCATGAGCTATCACACTACACAATGCAACAGTAGCCAATACCTGCTACTTTACTATGACTCACAAACAAACCCTCATCAGTGAAATTGACATGATACAAAAAGCATATTGCATGTTACAAATACAACTCATGTATATTCTATAATAAAAATATATGGATGATATTTATCTTTTTGTATTATATATTTATAATTTATTTTTAAATGCAATTTTTTTTTTTTTTATCTTTGATGGGGTTTCTACTTGCACTGCTGTATCAATTTTAATTTCCCCATACAGGGGCATTAATAAAGGTTCATCTTATCTTATCTTATCTTATCTTATCTTATCTTATCTTATCTTATCTTATTGTTAAGTAGCTTGTAATGTCTAATTTGATAACAAACAATAATGCTTAAACTTCATCTGTGTTGATATTAAACTTGAAATAAAACAGCAATATAGTGTTGTGTGTAGCTGATATATAAATATATAAATATATATANTTTTTTTGCTTTATAAACAGTATATACATATTTACAATACTCTTCTACAGAGTTTATAATACAGTCATTATATTATATTATTTAATAAACATTTTTTGCTTGATCTTGCTAACTATTATCATCTCCAGTAAGTATCATCTCCAGTTCACAGAATACTCTCAAACTCATAACTCTTACCTCAGGCAAGATCCGGTATCAGTCTTTAATTGCTAGTCTCTAGTTCAGGATTCAGAAAATCGATTCTGAGGATTGGGTTTTTCATCATACTGATTAAAGCCCAACCTGGAGTTATTTCATTTAGAGTCAAGACTTAGAACAGAGCAATATCACACTTGCACACTTAGACAGACACACATATACACATTTACTTATTTATCTACTGACATTATTATTTAATGATTCCTACACCCACAACTCACGTACTTTTTGTCTCTATTAGATTAGAAAGGTCTAGATTTTGTTAAACAAAGGTGTATACTGTATACACAAGCACATCAAACAAAACTCTACTGATATTCTTATGAAAATGGATGCAGCCAAGGTTATCCAACTCTCCTAGGTATCTTTGACTTGTTTGTGCTTTTCAGATGCAAAAGAAAATAATGCCAAGTAGTTCAGGCCGGCCTAGAAAGGAAACCTGCTGGCATGCACTCTCACTGGATAATGTCCACATAATGACAAAATATTGTGTATTGTGTAGGGAGGGGTGTGTTTGTTTGTGTGCCTCAGTGATTTTTTGCAATTCTCCACAGTTCTCAGTTTTACCCAGAACAAATGCGATTGAAATGTAAATAACAAACACAGAAAGCTCTAAATGTGCCACTTTGTCTGTCTGTTTACATCATTAGAGCAGGCTTTTAAACATGCTGAAAATAACTGTGTTGCACTTAGCTCTCAGTGATTGCACCCTGTCAATTCTTTTCTTTTCTTTTCTTTTCTTTTCTTTTCTTTTCTTTTCTTTCCTTTTCTTTTCTTTCCTTTTCTTTTCTTTTCTTTTCTTTTCCTTATATCTTTACCCTCACACATATTTCTTATCTTCTTGCAGAACTGTTAAAATAGATGTGTATGACTGGGATCGTGATGGAAGGTAATTTAATCTTTTACTCTGTAGCCAGATAACACTTAACAGATTTCCCACTATAGCCCTGACAAACTGATAATCTGAGAAAGGGCTTGATTGCTGTGATGAGTGGACATTGTACGTATGTCTTTCTAAAAAGAAGAAGGACAGTATTGGGTTATGCCGAGGTTAGACTGCTGGAAAAAAAAAGAACTGTGTGACATGAAAGAAAGCAACACACGCACGCACACACGCACGCACGCACACACACACACACACACACACACACACACACTTTTAACACTTCTATTGAAAAATTTCATCAATTAACAAAAAATTTGGTGTGTCCACCTTGACTGCAAAACTCCATCAGTTCGTTTAGGTACAATTGCCCACAGTTTTCGAAGGAACTTTGCACGTAGGTTGTTCCAAACATCCTGGAGAACTAATCACAGATCTTCTGTAGATGTAGGCTGCCTCAAATCCTTATGTCTCTTCATTAATCCCAGACAGACTCAATTATGTGTGTGGGCTTTATGTGGCCAAAACTATTACTTCCAGGACTTCATGTTCTTCTTTACACTGAAGAATAAATTTGGGGCCATTAGACACCTCCTTGATGGTAATTGCATGATATCTGCATGAATTTCTCAGCATTCGAAACAGTATTAATTCTGACCAAATCCCATCTCCTTTTGCAAAATTGCAGCTCTGAACTTGCAAAGAACCTTCACCATGCTTCACTGCTGCCTTCAGGCAACCATTATTGTACCACTCTCCAGCCCTTCTGCAAATTATTATTTTTTTAGTTTAAACCAAACACTTCACATTTTGACTCATTAATCCAGACCACCTGCTTCCATTTTTTCTGCACGCTAGTTCCTATGTTTTTGTGCATAGTTGAGGCACTTAGCCTTGTTTCCACATTAGAGGGATGGGACAGTAAATGGGTATGCCTTGGATAACTGGTTTCCTCCAATTCTTTGCTGATGGCACTACACATAAATAAGATTGAGATTTTTCTTCTATAGTAAAATATTATAATTTACATGCCTTAAAAATGCAAGATTGCCATGATCCCAAAATAATATAAATAATCTCTCCCTCTCACTTTCTTTTGCAGTCATGACTTTATTGGTGAGTTCACCACTAGCTACCGAGAGCTATCCCGAGGTCAGAGCCAGTTTAATGTGTATGAGGTAAGTGTGTGCAAAATGCTGGCTACATGCTACACATTATAATTCTCTTTCAGCCATATTGTAAACTCAGAATTATAATGGACCTGCCAAGAGATCACTTTCCAATTATTACATAATAGTTTCTTAACACAGATCCACAAGATTTCATAACCAAAATATTAATGTGGAATAACCTGTTTTTAAACATTTTGAGAATGTGTCATGTAGTGATTAAATCCAGCCATTTTTTATTACATATATCTTTTCATATATTTATAGGTTTTAAATCCAAAAAAGAAAGGAAAGAAAAAAAAATATGTCAATTCTGGCACAGTAAGTATATATATATGTTTAAACATTTTGGCTACATTTTCATTTTAAATGCCTGTGACTTGATAAAATGCTTCTTTCTCTCTCTCTAAAGGTGACATTGCTTTCCTTTAAAGTCGAATCTGAGTACACATTTGTGGACTTCATCAGAGGAGGGTAAGCAGAACGCTCATAACTTCTAATTTGTTTACAGCCTGTACCCAGCTCCTGATTTTCTTAAAATCCATAAAGTGCCACTAATATGTTTGTGCAGAAAAAACGAAAAAAATGCTTGCACTTAAGGTTCATTTCCTGTTACCTGACAGTATACTATATTTTTATTACACTGTTTGCACTGTTTTTTCTTTTTTCTTGATGATTTTTTTGTTTTTTAATGGAAGCAGAGATGAGTTTAGTTTTAGGAGTGAATACTGAAATGCAAAATAAAACCTTTGCTGATTTGATCATCTGTAAAAGTTGTATATCAAGAATTGCATATTTTGTGTCCTTATTAAGGTTTAATTTCTTTATAACTGACATGGTATTGAATCTCCCTAGAAGTATACGTGAAATGTACACTGTAACAAAAATGGATGATTCATTTTAAAAGGCTAAACTAAATATTTTCTCAGATTAATTGATTAATGTACGGTATATATTAAGCCATGTAATGTTACACTGAGAACATTAGGCCATGTTTTAGAAAACTAATACAGATAACATGCAACATAGAACATCTCTAGGTAGAAGTATAGACACTTAATCCAAGGAATCCAAGGTTTTAGGACTCATATGGAAGTTTGATTCTGTCAGATAGAACAGTGATACAGGCTCAAATTGCTTTAGGACCTTTAGATAAGTCAGAGATATCATTGACCAGGTGTGAAATCAGAGGTTGGGAAAAAAAAGTTTAAAAATGTTTCAGCATCAGCCTTTGAGAAAAAGCCGGGGACATAAAGCAGGATTCAATATTATGTTAATTTTGTTGAACAGAATTTTGGAGCTGTACTTAATTTTTTTTAAAGCAAAGTATTTTGCTGCACTTGCTTGTGTAGGATGCCAAATCTACTCTCAAATTTTGGTAGGTGATTTCTTCCTCTGAGATACATGATAGAAGCCAGACACATTTGTTCAAACTGCTGCTCATGCTGCATCACAGGGAAGCATAACACACTTGATAGAAAGCTCTATCCACCCTTTTCCACAAGCATGACCTCACAAATGCCTGCAGTTGGCTACTGTTACTGTGAATGAAGGGAGAGTGTATGCCATCTCTCCAAGAGAGCACTAATTTTGGTTCCTTGGATACCAATCATAAATTGCTGTGGCACATATAGGTTGATATGAAAAAAGATATCAGTCAAAAACATGTATCAAAACACAAGTATCAAAAAACAAGAAACAAAATTATGCCAAAGCACATGTACAATATAGGACCAATAAGAGAGACAATAGAATTGTGTCAGACATAGTAAAAATGCTCCAACTAGAGGCTTGAATGGACAGGATGTCACGGATAGACAAGGCGTCAGGAACCGGAAGTAAAACAGAGTGTCGTTTATTGGTCTTAAATATTCACACACAAAAGAGTATGAAACAAGACTGAAGGAAATGTCAGACTTAACTGAGTGCTTCACCTGAAGCGTAGTTAGGAGCATGGACACAGTTAGTAAGAGTGGTAGGTAGTCCTATGGTCATAAACTGTAGATTGGATGGTGAGTGAAGGGGAAGAGGGACCTTATAAAAGGGACGGGTAAATGGAGGACAGGTGTAGGTGATTAGTAGGTGGGAGAGGCTGAGCGATAGTGTTGAGTGTTGGAGGGAGGCGTGACTGGTGGTTCTCTGACACAGCATTTATAAATGTATACTGTATTTTTTATCAGAACTATAACATCTGACTGAACTTCTTAAATAAAATGTATTATACATTTGGGGGGCCTACAGTTAATGCTTATTATGCTAGTTAATAATTATTATTATTATTACTTTATTTCAGTGAAAATAAATCAAGAGAGAACTCAATGCACACTTGACACATGGCCCAGCAGGGAGCTACAATTGATTTCTTTTCACTATGCAATGATTTTTGGGTGCAAAATAGACTGGGTATAAATTGTGCATTAGATTAATCCACACACAGGTGCTGCCACTCATTTATTACTAACTTACTTCATGTGTTTCTTTCCTAATTCCATAACCCATGTACTTACTGCCTTACCAACCTCCACTGTTGGAGCACTACAAAAGTTAGTCACTGAAAGAGAGTTCAACAAAAGCCAAATATCGAATCTGATTTGATCTGAGTCAAATATTAGTCATAAAAATATTTAGCCAAACAATTAGCCATGGAAAATAACAAACAAAATAAAAAATAAAACTTTTACTAGAACACTAGAACGGAGTTATTTTGTCTGAAATGGTATCAGAGATTCATTGTGAAACAAGACAGTTATGAAGAACAGTATGTTGCAGTCGATAGAGGACTTGACACATGATCTTGATAGGCATTGATGTGAGTATGACCAGATAAAAGGGATGTGGAAAAAGGAACACGGAATTGCATTAGACAGGTGACTTAGTTGAAGCAGGTAGATGAAATAAACTCATTTTCAGAGTGGCAATAAAACACAAACAACTGGACAAGCACACACCAGCGAGCCGTCACAGAACAAATCCTCCACGGTTCACTCAAGAGGAACGATGTTTTTGTTAGTAATGAGTTATAAAGGGGCACTGAACCCTGCTACACAAAAATAGGTTCTAGTAAATTACATCAGCAGTTCAATTCTCCAGTTTTGTCGAGTGTAAAAACCTACAGTGGCCCATGTGTGTCAGTTTTGCAAGATGTTGACATCTGAAATTTCTTGCACTGGTTTAGTACATATAATGTGCATGTGCTGATATATGATAAGCTATATGATATATATATGATTACATAATGTTTGTTAAACCAAAGTGGATTTGCAACCTTTGAATTGGAACACTGACAGCCATCAGTGTTTGAATTTAATAACACCCTTGTGGGTGAATTAGCACAAATCTCTACAAGCACATACCAAAATCTACTGGAACATTTTCCAAGAAGAGTCAAGGATATTAGTGCAAATGGGGACTAAATAGGCCTTGGGATGTTAAAAGTACATGAATCTTATGGTCAGATGTCAACAAACATTAGTCTATTTAGTGTCTTAGGTAGAAAGAATCACAAACCTGTTTTTTGTAATAATGTGTACTGTATTTGGTCACAACAGGACACAACTCAACTTCACTGTGGCCATAGATTTCACAGCTTCAAATGGTAAGTAGCTATTAAAACAACCCTTCATTTACTAATTTGAAAAATCTTTACAGCTGAGGTATTTGACAATGTTAAAATTAACAGTTCAGTCACAATTTGTATATTTAATGAATAATGAATGTTTCTTCTGGCTGCCGAAAATCTTTGCTGCACATTTAGTCAAAAAGCTTAAAGAAATACAAAATAAAATATAAAATAAAAGTAAACTGCAGGCAAGAATTGAAATACTTTATAAGCAGAAACAGGTTTGATGAACTCAACTCCTTCTATGCGTGAACATTAATATTCTAATTTCCAATTCATCTTTTAACATCTGGAAGGTGCGAGAGTACTTCGTTGATTAAGCACTAATGAATTCATTAAGCATTAAATAGAGAAGTGAAATAAAATTTCATATTCTCACAAAACCTGGCAATGTCCCCCTTCATTTAACCCTTTAAAAGCTTTCTAAGCAGTCTGGATGTCAGCTGATTACCTGGTTCTTTAATAGTGTTTAATTGCATATAATGGATGGATGGATGGATGGACCAATATCTTTGTAAAAAAAAACTTTTTTAATATGTACTTAGCTTTTTTTTTTCTGTGATCTCAGGTAACCCGGCTCAGCCAACCTCACTGCATTACATGAGTCCTTATCAGATGAACACCTATGCTATGGCATTGAAGGCAGTGGGAGAGATTATTCAGGACTATGACAGTGACAAGCTCTTCCCAGCATATGGATTTGGAGCCAAACTGCCTCCTGATGGCAAAATCTCCCATGCCTTTCCTCTGGTGAGATCACTATTATGAATCTGACTATTATGATTCCTTGGGCTCGGTCAAGTCTTCACTTTAATAATAATTAGTTACACAAAAACCCACCCTTGTTATTCTGATAGTATAAGAAAAGCTTTATGAAAAATAAAAACCCTTTATGTGAAATATGAAGTGATGCACAATGAGGTAACTGAGGAGTCTGCTTAAGCCCAGAGGCAAGATAGGCAGAGGAGAGGAGAGACAGAGTTGCTGAAAATGGTTTAAGAACAAACTGAAGCACAAAAGCACAGTCCACAAAACCAACCCCCCTTACCAAGGCTGTAGAGCTACATCTTTTGTAATAAAGCCAATAAAAGGCAAAAAGATGGGCTGAGGGAGACAAAACTGTTGAAATAAAGAGTTGTCCTTGAGCTCCGGATGTGCCGTGTCTCTATGCATGAGTAACGGAACAAAGAAGGGATTAGGAGCAGAAAATTTTGAGGAAACAATAAGAAAAATGTAAAGGGGGTTGGGTGGGGGAAATATACATTCTAGTCTTTGAGGGCTGATAAATTAAGTCATTAATAATATGACATGATATGTTTAATTAAATAAAACTATGTATTTACAATTCAAGCTAAAGAACTTTCCCCATTAACTTCAAGCTGTAATCACTTTTCTTAAATTAAAACCCACCTTAGTGTGACAGTATTTTAAACTGTGTCATGCTGAAGCAACTTTAATTATAACAATGACATATTATGTAACAAACCATATCTTCGCTTTGTTCATGGATTCGAATTCTTAGAACACTTTTTACATTCCCTCTGTTTCCTAGGTTTTCTAGGTTAATGCAATAATAGGACAGAACCAAAGCATTCACACAGAATACAGAACAGAAGGACCCATGCATTGACCTTGAATTCACTCTGATCAGTGCTTTTTTTTGTTTCTTTTTAATATGAGTTGATTCATTTGTGTTTTTTAAGAGATGTCAGTGTACCAAGTTCATTTTGATCAAATTTGATTCTGAAATTTGATGGAATGAAAAATGTTATTAAATAAGGAAATGTGAATGTCGGGATTAAAGATTCAAGATATTTATCTGACACCAACGTGCAAATCCTGTGCAGATCGCTAAATAAAACTCTTAAGCTGAGACAAAGGTAAAACATTGAAAAAATTAGGCAGTACACAATATAATCTACAAATAACACAAACAGCAAAGACTAGTAACAACATATTACAACAACGATAGATTTCAGCAATGCAGCCAAAGGAATACTCAAAATCTATCTATGAAATGTGATTCAGTTTCGTCAGAATTCAATCTCACACCCTCTTGCTCTTTGCCCGTGTAGGGTCAGGAGTTCACTTTCACCAGTGAGCAATCTAGCAGTCTAATAACCAGTCATATATGAGGTGCTTTAGTGGCTGCTGGAGGCCTGTATATACCACAATGTCATGAGAAACTCACACAACTAAAGAGCAGCTTAAAGTGATGAAATCTCTGATCTTAGTGTTCTATAAATCTAAACACAACTTCATTACTACACTCTTTACAGTGGCTTCCTGTAGCTGCCTGCAGATTTAAAACACTGATACATGTATAGAAAGCCAAAAACAAACCACCACCCGCTTATCTCAGTGCACTTATCTCAGCCTGCACTGCACCGTGCACTTTCTGATAGTCCAGTACTGTTGGACTGGTTTCTCAAGCTATCAGTGTACAAGGAAAGCATGCTTAAAGTCTCCTATCTGTTCCGGCACCTAGGTGGTGGAATGAACTCCTCACTATCAGTCTTCAAATAACTGAAGACCTACCCAGAACAGTAGAAAAATTGATTTGTATGCATTTTCCTAATATATTACCTCATTAATATACTTTTTAGACTGATGTAGTCTTAGTTTGTGACAGTCATCGGGTATCAGAATGTATTTATAGTTCAAGACTTCAGCACTTAAATAAGTTGCTAAGGGCATCTGGAAAATAACCTAAATGTAAATGTATTTTCTTTAGAATGGTAACAGTGAGAATCCAAACTGTGTGGGGATAGAGGAAGTGCTGGAGGCTTACTTTCAAAGTCTCCGAAAAGTCCAGCTTTATGGACCAACCAACTTTGCCCCGGTCATTAACCAGGTAGCAAGGTAAGACACTGTTTGTGTGTGTGCGTGTGTGCGTGTGTGCTGTGTGTGTGTGTGTGTGTGTGTGCAAGCGTGCATGCATGTGAGTGTTAGTTTGGATGTAGGAAAAGAGAGAATTTTTGCCATTTAGGTAGATGGAGATTTTGCATTTTTGCCCTGTGGGCACACAGTGATGCTGAGCCAATCAGACACAGAACTAGTGGGACCCCTTACTGCCTGCTGTGCTGACTGTTATATTCAAACCTCATTCATTATCACCCACACACACACACACACACACACACACACACACACACACACACACACACACACACACACACATATATATATATATATATATATATATATATATATATGTATATAAATAAATGCATTAAGAAGAAAATTCAAGCTTTATTTAAAAGCTTTTATTCTTTTAAAATCATCTTATGTAAATTTTATCCAATTTACTTTTCCACACTAAATCTCATCACATTAGGGGCTTTTTGTGGAGAATTAGTTATAAATATAGTGTAAAGCTTTGGATTTTTTTAAATTGGTGATCTACAGCTAATAATTCCTCTGCTGAATAAAATATTCAGCCATGAGAAAACACAGATATGGAGATTTTAATAAAATCTATATTTATGCATGCTGATTCGTGACTGAATATTTAGCTACATGGGAGATATTTTGAAAGGTCAAAGTGACATTTGTACATTGCTTTCTGGTCTTTAGGGCATAATAAGTGTAAAAAGGATTCTACGTACTGCAAATTACTTCTGCAGAATGTTGCATTATGGTTTTCAGATTGCTGGAAACTTTCTGTAAAATAAAATTTGTCCAGTAAAGTTCTTCATACTGCTTCCTCTTCACTCTGGGTGTGTTTCAGGGCAGCTCAGGAGGTGACCGATGGCTCCCAGTATTTTGTGCTGTTGATGATCACAGACGGAGTCATTTCAGACATGGTGCAGACCAAAGAAGCCGTTGTCAATGTGAGACAATTTGAATTTGAAAACTAAACCAGCATAATATGTAACATAAGTAAAGCTTGAATATACATAAACAGTGTATTCTAAATATATTGAAATACACCAAGAAAATAAGTCACTATGAGAAAAAAATATATAGGGTAGTGAACTTATAATTAGATTGCTAAATATCTACCGTAATTTCCAGACTATAAAGCGTACCCCTATATAAGCCACACCCACTGAATTTGACAAAGATTTTTATTTTAAACATAAATAAGTCGCACCTGTCTATAAGCCGCGTGTCTACATGGAAACTAATGAATTTTACACAGGCTTTAACGGAAGACAGTGTCTGTTACGGGTGAAATATGTTGCGCTTCCATTAGGAGCATAGCAGTATTTTGGGAATAGCCTGCTGCCGCATTTTTCCGCTATAACTGCATGTGTGCAAAACCTAGGAATATGTCCTTATTATTTTTGTTTAAGCTGCGGGGTTCAAAATGTAGGAAAAAAAGTAACGGCTTATAGTCCCAAAAATATGGTATGTAAATATGTATTATGTGTTGTTGTAAGAGCTCTTAGTTGATGCACATGCATAAATTACATGTTTAGTTTTGTAGGTTGCCACCATATTTTCTTTTTTAAGCATTTAAAAAAAATAATGATTTCTTTGATTGCACTTAATATTGTTGTATTTTTATCAGGCTTCATCTCTACCGATGTCTATCATCATTGTGGGTGTGGGTCCGGCTGAGTTTGATGGTAAGTTTGCATTAAGTGTGTGTGATTGTAAGAGTGACAGATACCAGGTTTGCCCTTTGGTCATAACAAGATTAAGAAACTCACTTCCATATGCACTTAGATACACCATGTCACATACAGAATGCAACATACTGCACCAGGTCTCCCTTCTAAATCCTCACAGCGAGTCTATGCTGCGAAAGTGCAGAACACGGTGCAAACTCTGTATCTGAATAATAATGAATGCTATCTGTGATACACACAGACACATGCCATGAATTATTTGTTTTCAAAAAGCAAACATATTGTCAAACAGAGACACAATAAAAAGATTTCAGCTTAATAATTTGTAGACTTTTACTTAAATTTTTAGTGTGCCTGTGAGACTGCTTCTTCACATAATCTCTATGTGCTACATTTGCAGAGGAGATGCAAACAAAGGAAATAAAAGACACACCAAAAGATTTTGGTTAAATAAAAAAGCTGGAATTAGAATGTGAAAACCAAAACACTTTATATGAAACTTGTATAATCTAAGTCTAATGACTATTAAATAAATGTTTTGGAACAAATAAAATGTTTGCAGTGTAAATCAGCACACTGCATCTTTGCAGAAGTTGGATGAATGTACAGTTAAGCCTTGCTGACACAATCCACTCAGCTCAGAGTACAAGCATTTATTTTCCACTTGGTTGTGCTTGGATGCCACAAGAACCTGCAAGGATTGCATAGTACTGTTTTCTTGTCAGAAAGTTTAATAAAACTTTATAATAACAGTGATGGAAGGACTTTTTGTCGTGTCTGTTATGTCCTAACACATATTTTTAGACTACAATGGCTGTAGGTTTTATTATTCAGCCACAAATGTACTCACATATATATTTTCTATTTTGATGGGCTCTAAAGACTAATTAGTAAGTCTCAAGTCATTATTATTATTTTTTTTTTCTCAGTAGTGTGGAAAAGTGCCAAATGTTTGTCAGTGGTACAGGTGTGATGAAAGTGCAGAAGGAAAAAACTTTTGGAAGGTGTCTTTAATTTCACTTTAATTTGAAACCACCTAAATCCATCCAGTGTACAAATCTTAATTGTGTTGGGAGTAGTCATGATTGCATTGTGCCCTTGGTCGTTTATCCTGCGTTGCATCATCGCTTTTGTTTCTCTGCTTCTCTTCATCTTGTCTCTGTCTCTGTGTCCTCAGCTTCCATCTGTCACCTACCACTCAAAACCCCATAGTACCCACTGTCTCATTTACATACACACTTGGATCTCCACAATCGATACCATGATCCCTGAGGCATGCACACAAACGTACTCACAAACTCTGAGCACATTAACACACACTGTCAAACACACACTCTAAGCACACAACACACACAGCATAAGTACCCTCTCTTCCCTGGAGAAGCAGTGCTTAAGCCTGTGCCACCTCCGGAGACTGAGCTAACTGACATCTGCCTACAGCCTACACACACACACACACACACACACACACACACACACACACACACACACACACACACACACACACACATATACCCCAACAGATGCTCCCTCTCTCTCTGGCAGAAAACCACACAGAATTATAGCAATCACTATCAAAAGAGTAAACAATCTCCAACATTGACAGACGGTGCTGATATTCACACCATTTCAATACACTGTTAGAATATTAAAGTATGGAAATGATTGATGGTGACAGTGTGCGAAGATCAAACCAGTGTGTCTTCTCACCGCCAGCTATGGAGGAGTTGGATGGTGATGAGGTCAGAGTGTCATCTAGAGGACGGTTTGCAGAAAGAGACATTGTTCAGGTACAGTAATTTCCACTTACTCCTTTCTGTTGTGCCAATGCTCTGTCACAACACCTGAGTCATTTGGCACCGTTTAAATAAATGGCTGAAACACTAGAAAATGTTTTACACAACAATACAATAATTCAAAGTCTTTGCAGTAGAACATATATCAGGGCTGTTACATTTTTATTTGATTAAACCATTCAACGTTATATTAAGTATATAAGTATTCTGGGCTAAACGAAATGTTATAATGATAAAGTGTTGTGTGATTAATTCAGCCTAGCAACAAATAGTGACATAAAAGCTGTTCAGTAGAATGTAGCAAAATCATAAAAACAGTTTATTGAACATTTTGACTTTTAAAGGGCCATGTCTTAGGCATGGGGGTTTTATTTTTCCATTTTGCTGTGGTAGGTGTGCTGTTAAAGACACATTACTCTAGACATGTTTTTGAATCTTTCATTCTCCACCTTCGAGTGCAGTCTCATATCTACAGACTTCAGCTATGAATCTCCCAATCCCCAGGGGCATTTCCTTAGCCTAGATTGAATTGGAGAGAAAAGGCTGCTTGAGTGCAACAGACAGGTGTGCGTGTGTGCATGTGTGTGGGTGCGTGTGTGTGTGTTTATTTTGCTCTACCAACATGTAAATGGTATTAGTGATGAAGTCTAATACTGTACTTTTATTCGGCAGAATGCAACATTTCAGTTCACTTGCTTATGCAATTTACCAAGATGTCAAATTACTTTCATACATCAGACCTTTTTGGTTAAATCTTTTAGTTCCTGTGTGGTGCTTATTGCTGCCTCTCTTAAGCTTATATGCTAGAATGGGTAACCTCTACTGACTATACTGCAAAGATTGTGGATTAATGGAGTTGGCACAAGGGTTCTCTGTTTAAAATCAATTGAAAGAAGCAGCACAGCATTATGACAGTTGTCGTTTGAACTCTAGTTAGAATTGTTTGTGTTGGTCAGATAAGACCAAAATAAAATCTTATATTTATGCATGCCATGTGTGGGTAATAAAGGAAAACTGCATGCAAAGAAAATCACCTGATACTCACTATGATATAAATATGGCCGGTGTAACAGGAGCTCTTGATGCCCTCATTAATTCTGATAAGTTTTCTGATTGTTGCCAATGTCATTAGGTAATATTTTGGACATAAAAATTCTTTTAACAGAAATAGTCTAAGAAACACATATTTGTTACATATATTCAGGAAAAAAATAAAACAACTAAGCTAAAAAAAATACAAAAAAAAAAACTAAACATGGCGAGCATATCTGAACAAAAATAATAACGGCAGGAACAGGCAGGATTGCTCAGGATTACTTCAGGAGTGGGTGTGAGTAGGATTTAAAAAACAGCCCTATGTGCAATCGTAATTGAAATGTTCTGCAAGCTAGTTAAACTAGTTATATATTACAGTAAAAGGCTCAGTGCTCTCAGGAGAGTTTTCACCAAATATGAAATGTGTGGGTGCTGGTAAATTTGGAACCAGTGATTTTTCCACAACATAGGAAAACTTGTGAATATAAAATTATTTAACCTCCCCATATGATTAGGCTCATCAGATCATTTGATAGATGTTATTCATCTTATAGTTCCAGTTATTTTTTATGAGGTGTGATCATTGTGGTATAAAATGAATGTATTTTTTCCTTTGTCTTTCCTTAATCAGTTTGTTCCTTTCCGTGACTACATCGACCGCTCTGGAAACCAGATCCTGAGCATGGCTCGGCTGGCTAAAGATGTTCTAGCAGAGATCCCTGACCAGCTGTTGTCCTTCATGAAGAGCAAAGAGATTGAACCACGTCCTGCCCCCCCTTCCGCCAGCATGCCCAACAAACTCCCTGTCAACATGCGCATCTGAGCATCTGCACATTTTCCCATCTGACAAATGTTAACACTGATAAAGGCTTGGCAAGAAAACAACTTTGTGCAACCACATAAAAAAAAAGTTTTATTATCTACAAATCTTTAATCTCTTTTTAACCTACATGTCATTTCTCATGTTAGAATATTCCACAGATTCATAGAGAGACAAAATGTTTTAATAAAAACTGAAAGCAAAATAAAGTAAATAGAATGAAGACAAAGCAAGAACAGAGATTAAGTGGATGAAAGACTCACAGTCTGGAGTGAGTGGGCAGATGAACTCTTGTTCTGTCCCAAAAAGTGATGACCCTCAACATACCTAGAACAGCAAAAAATAATTACCCATTTGCCAATATTTATTAGTACAGTTCTTTATCAACTCAAAGTGACCAAAAGAAGAACATGAACTATTAAACCATATAACCACATACACATAACCACATATTAACAACTAATGATGACATATTAAACATAGCCTTTGTGCATGTGTTCTGAATAAATTGAAAGAATATAGCCTAAATATTTCCTAAAGAATACTTAATGTATTTTAGGGGAGAAGTCTTCCAAAACCACACTTTGGGAATGTAGCAAACTCGCAGAAACCTTGCTGGAAGAAAGAGAGACAGGCAAGAGTTCACAGAGCAGAGCTTTATTTACTTTCATTTTCATCCCACAGTCTTTTTGCCTTTCCACTTGACGTCCGCCAGCCCCCCATTTGTGGTTCGGCTCGCCTTTTCCCCGGCGTCCACCTATCTTACTCACAAATCGGCACGCTTTCCATTTTTTCACCCCTTTCCCTGGCATCCGCCTGCATTGAGTCACCGTTCAGCGACCCTTCAGCCTGTCTCTGTTTGGTGTCTCTCTCCCCGAGGCTGGGGACTCACTTCTCTTTATTGCCGTAGCCGGACTTAAACAGAGAGCACTGATTAGTCTCATCAGCTAAAGGTGTTTCTTACTGTTCCTTCTGTCCGGGTCTACCCTCCACTTGCTCACCGCTGGCACATACCCCCAACGACCGACTGCGGCGTCAGCGGCAGCACTCCTCCTTGGACTGGTCCTGCTCCCTCCATGGCGAAGTCTCGCTGGCGTCATACCCCCACCATGGGGTTTCGGCACCACTGTAACAAACTTACTGTTTTCATGCTGGAAAAAAGAGACAGAAAATAGTCCACTAAGCAGAGGTTTCTTTATTAAAATTGATTTTTCTTGACGTCCGCGGGCGCCCACTCGTGGATCGGCCCGCTTGTCTCCGGCGTCCGGCCATTACACTTGCGGATCGGCACAATTTATCTTTCTAACGCATGTTTGAGTTTCCATGCAGACCGGCACGCCTTTTCCTAGTGTCTGCCCGAGTGCACTAGCCGGCCGGCACGTCTTTCTCCGGCCCCCCCCCAGAACTATCAGCCTTCATACACTGTCTAGATACTGTATTCCATTCTTTTAAGATTTATTTCCTTGACTTCACAGCTGCAAACCTTCACACTGAAAGTCCAAATGGCACACCCAAATTTCCTTGGTCTAGACTATGTTTGATTTTCGAGAGACTCCTACAGACTTCAAGTGACTCTATTTCTTTTTACCAAGATGTCTGTTTCTATTCACGTCATCTCTCTTGTTACACTCCCAGTGTATAATCCTCCACGACTCTCTTCATATGAATGAATTCTTTCTCGGCTTTGACCTTCCTTTCAGCCATAACCTGGGAGATTTTACCAGATGAATAATGTATTCTGGCATTAGCTCTGAAGGATCAAATCTCGCTGGTCTTTAAGAGCTTGCAGTGTCTCTGTTGGCTGTTTAGAATTAAAACAGAGCATGCAGCAAAACAGAATGCACAAGGGCCGAACACAGAAGCCTGAGTCTAGACTACAAGGGCACCTTCAAACAATTTTTGTTTCAATGCAAAATGTAGCCGAAGAGTGAATAAGAGTGAGATGAAGGAGAATGCGATCACAACTACCACTTGAAAATGTAGCACAGGGCCATTATGTTAATTTTAGGGGATTCAAAATATGCCTCTTCTTCTTTGCAAATGAATGCAAAATTATTCTAGTCTTTCTCAATCTCCATGTCACTGACTCCTGCTCTAGATGAATGTAAGAGTTCATGCCCCAAATCTATTGGCTGTTCTGTCTCTGGCTGCTGATGTTGCTTTGATACAAATTGATTGTTGATGCATAGATAAACTACATTCTTGGCATTTTTCTGTAAATAAGTTTCCTGTTCTTGGCTAACAGAATTGAAACCCAATGTGGTCTTCTATTAGGTGAGTTTCATCTGTTTTGAGGTATTTCCTAAAGGGTAAAATGCGTTTTTGCTCACCATGATTGTAAAGAGTGGTCTTTTGAGCTATCATAGTCTTCCTGTCAGCTTAAAAGCGTCTGGCTGTTCTCCTCTGAGCTCTCTCATTAACAAGCCATGTTTGCTCTCAGAACTGGATGTTTTTATTTACCATTATAATCTAAACTTAAAATCTAACAAATTACCAATGGTACAAAGCCTGTCAAAGTTCACATCTAGTTAAAAGACAATGCTAATAGATGGTTCCAAATAAATGTATGGTAAAATTGTAATCCAATTTCATCTTTCTCTGATTTTAGGGGAAATGTTTAACAAATTAAATAGTGCCAGATAGAGTGTGTTATTTATTATCTCCCAAATTAGATTTTGCTGTATGCTGTTTTAGTTATATCTTTATTTAAATACAATGCCACTGCCAAAAAATTTAAATGTTTCATTAAACATGAGTAAACTGTGAGGACAGCTGGGTTTTAACTTAACTGTATTTATGTGAAGAACTCTTTTAATTAATAAATTAACTAATTCCTCTATGTTACAAAAGATTTTTTTTAAGAATATACTGAGCGTGTTTCTGTTTCAGAGCAGGGGGTACTTAACTGACTTTGTAACTATTTGTAATATATTGCAGATTATGATATTGCATGGTATCAAAGGGGACCATTAACGCAAAATATTTTGTTGTTCTTACAAGTGTGTACTAATATATATATATATATATATATATATATGTGTACAGGGTGTATAGGGAGGTGGTCTCAGTGGTTAAGGCACTGGGCTTTGGATCAAAAGGTCACAAGTTGAGATTCCAGCACACCAATCTGCTGCCACTGCTGGTCCTTGAGCATGGTTGTAGGTCACTCTGGATATGGGCGTCTGTCATAAATGTAAATGTGTGGTGTGAGGGTTCTCTCAGCGTTCATCTGCCCAATACTGCTCTGCATGGACACGCTGTGTTCTCATGAACGTTTGGCAGGAGATCACCAAAAAGAACAGAGTGTATATTTTTTTCTTGTAGAGAACATAGAGGTAAGAAAGAAATGACAGAAAGAGGTAAAAAGGAGAGAAAGAAAGAGGTAAGAAACAAACAAAAAAATGCTAAGAAAGAAAGAAAGAGGTGAGAAAGAAAAAGAAAGAAAGAAAGAAAGAAAGAAAGAAAGAAAGAAAGAAAGAAAGAAAGAAAGAAAGAAAGAAAGAAAGAATGTATCTTATTTAATGAGATAGATAGATAGATAGATAGATAGATAGATAGATAGATAGATAGATAGATAGATAGATAGATAGATAGATAGATAGATAGATAG